>CAXIWS010000349.1:0-10993 GCA_964036195.1 Sphaerolaimus hirsutus
AGCGCATTTTGCTGGGTTTTTTCTTGAAAATCCTTGCTTGTCACTTCAATCATACTATTTGACATTGCGTGTAAATGTCAACTGAATGTCAACTAAATAACACAAAAAAATGATGTCGGGTCGTGTGGGTGTGTGGGCCCAATCCGATAAGTCGCGTCCGACCGTCAATGTTCTTTTTGGGCTAATTTTTGGATTTTAAAAATCTGAACACAAATTATCCTCATAAAAAAGTCAACTAAAATCCCCCCAATTCACAGGGATTCAAAGACCACCTGGCAGCCTCCCACACCGCTCTCCTAGCGACCATCGCCAAGGAAGGTCACATCAGCGAAGCCAGCGATGCGAAATTGAAGGATATTGTACTCACCTTCATGAAGACATTCAAGCCTGATACTGTGGCGGCTGTGTGATCACTATCGTGAAGCGTGAAGAATTGTGGTTTTAGGTGTGTGAATTGACGCGAATTTTCGGGGGCTGGTGGCGTTTTTGGTGAATGGTTGAGTGGTTTGCTTGGTTGAGTGCTGGAATTTTGGTTGAAAATTGTTTTTGAGCTTTTTTCTTTTTGCGCCACTCAACCATTTCACTGTCAGATTCTGTTGATATCTTTGAGGGCGTTTTTAACGCCTTTTTCAAAATTAGGCAGACGATTTTTGGATTTCTTGCGTTTATTTCCATTACTTAGTTGTTGTGGAATTTCACCCTTGTAGGTACGAATTCATTAAATTGTGAATGTAAATTATTATTAATTTTATATTAATTTGGGTGTTGATAGAGTTCTGTTTTACACACGTGGATAGTCACACTTTTCACACGATATACCTGCTCATGAAAATAAATAGTTGAAAGAAATGGATTTTATGACTGATGCTCAGAAACCTAACGCTGCTTCAAATATCCGATAACTGCAAACATGTAAACAACAAAAACAAAACTTACACATTGACTGTGCCGATTTTTGAGAGTATTCGTTCAACGTGATATACTCTTGTATCCGTCAAGAAAATAACCAGTGGAAGCAAAAAAAAACATTGTCGTTCCAAGTAAATCGTAAGTTTGCCATCGATTCTTAGCTTACCATCTATCTCCTTTGGCTAGATGCCAATAATTCAACCATCACACTGTTCCCTCGCGGGCTTCCCTTCTCAATTTTTGGTGCCTTATTAGCTGAATCTTATATTCCGATAGAGCGCACAGTGTTTCATGTTAGTCTTCGATGTGATGCCTCTACTTTTCCGTAAACTCTTTCTTTCGCGTAAATTGTGCACTATACTCCGGCTGCGGGGGGGGGGGGTGGCGTTTTATTCGGGGGTGATGTCCTAGTGCGTTGTGTCTGTTTGTGGCGCTGGCGCCAGAGCCATTTTGGCGTTGGCGCGCGATGTGTTGGTGATTTTTGTCGCCGCTACAACGCGGAATTAGCCGCTGTGTTGTGAAAAGGACCGTTAAATAGGTACTTTGTGTATTCTGCACAGTATTTATAAATTTGCTTCCCACAGCTGGGAACGCTCTTTACAAGCTACACTAGCTGGCGGCTGTTTCAAATTTATAGTTCCTTCTAAAATCGATTTTCGTGTAGTAAACGATGCGGTATTCAGTTAGCGTATAAAATGTGTTTGCTTTAAGTTTCCGGAATGTATTGCGGCATTATTTAACGCCTGTGTGAAGCTGGATTTTTTTCCCATTTCTATTATTTTTATTGACTGCTTTCTTAAAAATCTGCAAAAAGATATTTAAATAACGGAAAATTTCAGAAAAAAATGGCAGAAGAGGCGTCCAAAAACCCATGGGAAAAGAGCGAAAATTTAGCGGAACAACATCTAAAAACAGCACAGGATGAATTTTCAAAGAATAATTACGCCGCAGCAATAGATCTACTAGATTCCGCCCTACTCCATTCCAAATATGACACTGAAACCTTTAAAAATGTCCTGAAAAGCAGGGCTAATTTATTCAAAATCGCCGGCGATGCGGCAAGTTGTGAAACTGATGAAATTTGGCTTGAAAAGGGTGGAGATTTGCTGACGGAAATTGATCAAAATGGATGGGATGAGATGAATCAGGATGTGTGGATTGAACATGGTTTGTTTTACTTTAAGTCGAATATTTGGATATTTAATTAAATTTATTTAGGTAATGCTGCGGCCTAGTACACATCTAAACCCATTACACATCTAAACCTGCCACCAATCTAATTCTACCCGGCACACATCTAGGATTAAGATATTAGCGTATTCTTTGACACAACCGCTCTTCAGTGGGCTAGGTTACCGAGATCAAAGTCAAAGATATAGGTTAAGTGTTTGACACGAGCAGTGATATTATAATCGCTGAGACTTAAGCGCTTTTTATAACTATAGCGCCAGATTGGAGCCCCAATGTGCCATGATGTATTTACCTTCACACCATGTGTGTTAAAAGTATTTTAATAAATTCAAATTAAATGTTTAGGTACCTAGTAGGTATTTTGTTTTTAGCCACTCCCTGAGTATAGAAAACGTAAAGTACTCATTATTAAACGTCAGTTAAATACCTTTTCCCTAGAAAATGTAAAAGTGGGTATTTTTATATTTTGCCCGATTTTCCGATTTGGTAAATAACTAATTTTCCCAACTTTTACTTTTATTTTGGAAGAGTGACGGAATATGTGGCGGTGGAGAATTCAAAAAACGGATGGCGAGAACGTTCAAAGGATGAAAGAGAAATAATTTTAAATTTCAAATTTTTTACATTTACAAATACGTATACTCGAGTACTGAGTAAATACGTTTACGTTTCCTCCAGCAAAAAATACCAGTACTCACATTTACGCGTACTTTTTGAAAGAACACCTGTACAGAAAACGTAATTGAGAAAAATTTGTATTGCATAAAAAACAAAAACCACTCAAACAAATTGAGATGGCTGCAGAAATGGCAGCGAAAATGATAGAAGTTGCGATGGGTAGGGAAAGCGACGATTCTCGCTTTTACTTTTATCATTGTTTTGTTTTCCTATGTAATAAATCGAAAAAGTAGTTCGTTTAAAAAATAAAATAAATCGTTTTACGTTTTCCCCGAGTAAAAATACTATTCATACGTTTACTCCACTTTTACACAGCGTAAAAGTTCAAAATATTTTACGTTTTCGGTACTCAGGTGTGAGTAAAAATAAAATACTTCAAATTTACAGTCTTCTGCAATTCAGAGTTACAAATCAAGAATTGCTTTTACGAAATACCCATACACTTTCTTATACTTTCCTGGTCAAAATACCTAGGTACTGGGAAAGTATCGAATTTATTGCTCTTCATAGAATAGGTGCATTGGATTTTTATTGCGTGCATAGGTAAATTTCATGATTCCATGCATCGAATCAATGTCGTTCATAAAGTGCGCAGTCCCCATCGGCTGAGTGGTCTAGTGGTATGATTCTCGCTTTGGGTGCGAGAGGCCCCGGGTTCAATCCCCGGCTCAGCCCTTTTTTGCATCGCACTGCTTTTTTTGTTGGATGAGATTTTGATACGGAATTTCTTTTGAGATAGCGAAAGTGCCAGCACCAGGTGCTTTTGTTCCTGGCGCCACCAAAAATAGCTCCACAGGAAAATGGCGCCAAGCGCCAGAAGCGCCGTGGCGCCTATTTGTTTTGGTGCTAGCGATAGCCATGGCGCATTTTGCGTCACTAATCACACCTATCATAGGTTGCTGCTGGCGCTACCAATGTTCGATGTCAGTTTCCATAACTAATAAAATATCAACGCTCAAACTCGCAGAAGCGCCGTGCTGCCAACAAGACGCATTATATCTTGGCGCAGATCCAAGTTTTCCAGAAAAATCTACAGCCGTGACTTATTCATACAGTCCGGAGGAGGGCAGATTTCTTGTTTCAGCGCAAAAAATACCTGCCGGTGCGGTGATAATTGATGAGAGACCTTATGCGGTCACTTTGTTTGATGCGGCTGGCAGAAATTTTTGCAGCAACTGTTTCAAACCGCTGCCGCCCGCCTGGCTGCCTTGCAGGTTTTTTTCCTTTGTGTGCAGCTGTTTGTATTTACAGTGACGACGTAATTTTTTTTGGAATTTTTTGGCCTTTTCGATAATGCCAGCGCAAAATGCCTGGACTGCGGCACCGCGGGGTGGTATTAAATGGCGGCCCACAGTCTAGTTGACGCTCGTGTGGTCTGTGTCTGTGTCAACTCAGATTTCGGCTTCACGAGTCGCAGAGCGAACTTGACGTGATATGTATTTTTCAACATTTGGAGATCGCTCTGGGACTAACGATGGCAAAAAAAGATTCGAAAATTCGAAACCGTTTTCGAATTTTTGAATTTTTTTGGACTTTTCGAATTTTTGAGCACGCGGTGAAAAAAATACATAAAAATCGATTTTTTTCAAAAGATTAGAAAAGATTTTTCGAATTTTTTTAGGTAATTAGAGGCATAAACGTTGAGTTCCGAGTTCAATTAAGTTTTGAATGAAATTTTTTCTAAAAAATTCGAAAACTATTTAAAAAAATTCGAAAACTACCCAAAAAAATTCGAAAACTACCAAAAAATTCGAAAACTACCAAAAAAATTCGAAAACTAAATTCGAAAATTCGAAAACTACCAAAAAAATTCGAAAACTAAATTCGAAAATTCGAAAACTGTTTTGGGGAAAAATTTCGAAAAGTCATTTCAGGAAAAATACTTAAAAATTTAAATACTTTTTTTACTTTTTGCCATCGTTATCTGGGACACGTGGACGTGAAGTCGAAATCTGAGTTGACACGGACCAGTCGACACACGTGTGAAGGTAGTTTGCGTCATTGGTATGATTTACCACGTCGATCGCATCAGTCCATCACTTTTGTCGTCGTTTTGTCGTTTTATTGTAGCTAATGACAGAAAAACACTCGCAGACTCCCACAGACTAATAAATAACATCTTTCACCATTATTCAGGCGATGTAGCAGCACACAAATTCGCTATTGCTCCCCGAAATGTGTGAATCGAAATTGGCCAAATTTGCATGAATTTGAGTGCGGCCACGTCATGCACGCCATAAAATCTTCGGGCATGCTCGTTTATAGCCAATTTTTGGCTTTGAGAATTCTACTGAGAACTCCAGTGGATGATGTTGTTAATTCTCTACAGGTGGGCGGAGCTAGTGTTGAAAATTAATTATTATCAAGTTTTTTAAAATGTCTGGTGTTCATATTATAGCTTAGATATCATTGTGTTCAATCAATTAGGTACAACAATTATACAACAACGTTTTCAAAATACACACATCAACTTTATTTCCTCGAAATACCCAAGTGGTTTATTCTTATTTCAACAAAATGTGAGAGTGGGGGGTAATTCGAAAGGACCATTTCTAGGCAGAAATTTGATGAATTCATACTGATTCATGCATTAATGAAGTTGTGAAAACGTTACACACGATTATCTAGTATCCAATTTCTACTTTCCACAATTTTTCAGACACCACCTGCATCTATAAACACAACATACACACCCACATCGTTGCGTTCCGTTTCTGACCGATTTAAGCTGATCAGCACTTTAGTGTCTAATGAGCAGTTATCTATCGGTCCCGGTGCAGAGCCAGTGAACCAAATGCAACAATGTGCAAAGGCTGTGAGACATTTGGCTTTGAAAGCGCTTGCAAGGAAAATTTCAGTGGCACTTTTCCAACACACTGAGTATTTTAAGAGATTCTGGGAGGTGCGGGTTTAAAATGTTTTCAATTGGTGATCTAGGAATTTTAAATGAGGCGTCTACTTCTAAAAGTTGAGTCCAAAAGTCTAAAAGTGAGTTCACTGCAGAGTTGTTAAAATACCGGTATTTTTGGAAAGCGTAAGCGTAAGCGTAAATACACTTTCAAAATTTTGAGTGTGGATACTGTAAGCGTAAGGTATTTATTAAATACCTAGGAAAGCGTAAAATAAAGCGTAAGCGTAAAAAATTTTGCTCAGTGAATTCGTTCAAAATCAAGCTTTCAGCCACATTTTTTGTATGCCCACTTGGTAGTCTGCCCTTAGATGTTGATGGCAATTAATCAACAGTAACAGTTAATGAATCTTCATTTCCAAACTAGGACTTCGTTCTGTTGATTTTTGCAATGTATTTATACATAATTCTCATAAATACTTACAATGTTTCTTCTAGTAGCGTAAACGTAAGATACCTTTCTACCATCTTCATTTTCGACCCCGGACGTAGTGCATTTTCGGCCACAAAATTTCTATTCCAAAGCCATTGCCATCTAAAGCCTTCTAAATATTTTGCACGACGACACAGTATAAAAGAGACATTCATATCGCGACACAATTTGTATATGTGCTGCTATTTCCAGTGCATTACTGCACACATGCAGTCATTTTTTGTATGCAGTTTCGTTCACTTTCTTTTCGGTAGTTTTACACTTTTTACAAAAACTTTTTTACGCTTTTAGTACCCGGGTATTTCGGCCAGGAAAGCGTAATAAAGCGTACGGGTATTTTATGAAAGCGTAAGCGTAAGCGTAAGTATAAATACCCATTTACCCGGGTATTTCGGGTAAGCGTAAATACGCTTTCACAACTCTGGTTCACTGGACTTTTTCCTACCTATATGCATTTTGTTCCTGCGAAAATTTATTTTGTTGAAAGGCCACTGATCCCGTGGGTTGATGCAGAAGCGGACAATTTTGCACTTTATTATGAACATTTGAAACTTTACTTTGACAGCGGTTTTAGAGAATTGGAAGCGAACCTTAAAATGGGATTTTTGAAGAAAAAAAACGTTTTAGACTTATCGACTTTGTGAAGTACCTAGACGCCTCAAATCTAGGGTTTGGCCTGAAATTGGCTTCTGCAAATCTCGTGGCCATTTTTTATTATCTTATTCTGAATTGATTTTCTGATTTATTTCAAACGCGAGTGCAATTTCGATCAAAGTTGGAAAAAAGCATCATCACACACCACAATTGAGTCAACTTTGACACTGCAGCAATCGACAATCGACGACGGCTCATGTGTTGATAAAGCAACGGAATTGATGTATCGACTCATAATGCAGCTTTCATGCAACAAACAAGGAATTAGGGGAGCTGGTGGGTTTCTTGTTTTTGAAATTTGGTTTCTGAAAGTTCTGAAATTTTGAAATCAGTGTCGTCCAAGACAAGAGTGATGTCCGATAAAATCCATCCAACTAAGTACTCAAATTTGTCAGGCTTATAAATAGGTAGACTACTGACCGCACACTGTAAACTACCATGTTACGTCTGAATAATGAAGCAGAATGTCTATAAAATTTCTCAAAATACATCACTCTCACAATGGATAATTCGTGCAAGATTTACCCGTTCCGCAACATTATTTATCAGATTATGGTAACCATCCGGGCAAAGTAAATATGCAATCCGCCCAGTATGATAAAATCACCAGTGTGTAAGAAACCTATAGATGTCAAATAACTTTTAACATCTTTGAACAGAGAAATATGCTCCAGAGGTGAGCACAGCCTTGAAATCCACGGATGGTTACAAAGGAACAGCTGTATACACAAACTCAGTTATGATGAACCATAGTTGTAGACCAAATACAAGTCTGGTTTTTGGTGAATTTGGTCGCTTGACAATCAGGGCTATTGTTGACATTCAGGTGGAATTTTGTCAACTATTTTTTGTTCTTTTTTTGTATTAAACCCAGTTTTTTTATTTGTTTCTAGCCTGGTGAGACGATTTTCAATTGCTATGGACCAAGAATTGGTAGAGAAGTTACCTACAAGAGGCAAAATCACTTGCAAATGATGTATTCATTTCTTTGCAACTGTGATGCCTGTACATCCCCAGAAAGAGCTGCTATAGAGAGTTGTCTTAATGCCTACATGTAGGTTTCCAGATTTTTTGTGTGTTTTTAAAATGCTCATCTGAAGGTAAATTTCACATCTTCAGATGTCCAAAATGTGAAACAGGAGAAGCAATAACAATTGGAAGCTCATGCAAAATCTGCAATTTTGAGGTTGACCCAAACATTGTCAAGACTATTGATGACCAAATTGCAAAGCTGAAACATTGCAAGGATGGGGAAAAATTGAGTGAATATTTGGCATTCCTGGAAAGTCAGTACCTATTTTATTTACCTATGTTGATGGTGCTTACATGGGTAATTAAGTGCAAAAAGTTATGCATAGTGATGGTATAGGTAAGTACAAATGTATGCAAGTATTATTTGCAATGAAATGAATTTGCATGTACAAATTATAGATCTGGGACATGGAATGCCTGAGTTCTACTAGGTAAATATATACAACCCATTCAGTGAGCTTCTGCATGTTGATTGCTCAATGCCACAGCCATAGGTAAACATGCGCGGGTGAACAACTCTATTTACTTTAATCAAATGTTAATGCATGCACTTCCCATTCCTATATATCACAGTTGCTTGTCTACTCACTTAGTGATGTAGGGGGCTGTGGCGCTATTTTGTTGTTGTTATTTTTATGTCACCATTTCGACAGCACCAAAAACTTGGCATGCTGCCAAGTAAAACCGCATACAAAACTTTACCCATCCCACCCACCAGGGCACCTGCACCAATACAACGAAAAACTGGACCAAATCAGAACAGAATGTGCTGCTCAATTTCTGCTCACTGATCAGAAACAGCAAGCTGTTGCAGTTTTGAGAAGGCATTGTGGTGCTATTAAAATTAGATTTGGCGCTGAATCATTGAAATTATCAGTGGAAATGGTGCCACTGGCTATGGCTCATCATGCCAATGGTAATTTTTTTATTTGAGGTTGATGTTTGGAAAATGAAAATTGTCATGGAAAATGCGTCATGGAAAATTGTGCGAGTGAGTCACGTTCACCAATTGGCTCTACACACACTACCTAGTTTCAACCATAAATTTTGAAAACTCACAAATCAGCTTTGAATGCGTTTGATATTAGGTATTTACCTATTTTTATTTTCCCCCACCTCATTTTGGTAATCTGAAATGCATTCAAACCTGATTAATGTGTTTTCGAAATTTTTGTCGAAAGCTGGTGTGCGTAAGCACATTACGTACCTAAATATTTGTCATTTTTGGATAAAACATGAGGGCTCTGTTTCAAATGCTGACTAGTGGATTGAATCGTAACGTCTCAATATTTGTTTGTTTTTTAAATAAGATCCATGTACCGTATTACCTCGAAATACCCCCAGGGGGTTTATTATTTCGCCAGCAAAATTTGAGGGGGGGATAATTCGAGGGGGGGTCTATTATTTCGCCAGAAATTATCGGAAATTCCCCATACGCAGACGTAGAAAAATCGAACAATCACATAGATTTATATGTGTTTATTGGCATATATTACTGTATATACACAAAAAATCTTCCTTAACGTCACTTAATCATCAGTTTTAACGTGTGTTCTGCATTGTACAGATCACAAACTGCGGTATTTGTCATGTACGTTCACGTTACACTCAATTTTAGGGGGGTATTTCGAGGGGGGGGGGGTTATTATGTCCTCAGCCGAAATTTAGGGGGGGTATTTCGAGGGGGGTAATTCGAGGTAATACGGTATTTCATGGAATTTCACAGACATTTGCAATGCAAAGGGAAGGTTGTCAATTTCATGAACAATAATTTTTATCAATGTTCTAGAGAGCTGGAGAAGAGAGGAAACGTCCAAATCAACACGTAAACATATTTACATAAACACTTTGTAATGTGCTCAAGTCCCATGATGAAAACATTGCGTAAACAATCACAAGCTGCACCCATTGATTTCGTCACAGTGAGCACATCGCATAGGGTTGCAAAAATATCGGGAGGTTTATATTTTTTCAATATAAAAAATATTTAAAAATTCCTGTATTTATTCATTTTTCTCCTGGTGTTTCTGGAGAGTTTTTAATTATATTTATTTTATGCGAAGAAGATATGAAAAATATCTCATTTATATTGGTTTAGATTTTACCGTATTTCCCCCTCGAAATACCTCCCTCAAAATGGGCACAATGAATTGTTAAACCCCCTCGAAATACCCCCCCCCAAATTGAATGTATAAGGAAAGTAAACGACAAAAGCTGCGGTTTGTCATCCGGCAATGCAGAATACACGTGAAAACAATGACTGTATTATGTTAGAACACTGTAGATACAGTCTACATACTCAAACAAGTTTATAGAGTCTTATATTTACGTGGCGGTTTTTGTTGCATTTTTCGACGTCTGCGTACGTTGCAAGCGACAATTTAGTACTGGGATTTCAAAAAATTTCTGGCGAAATAATAACACCCCTCGAAATACAACCCTCGTTTACCACCCCCCCTCAAAATTTCCATTTTGGAAAAATAACCCCCCCGGGGGTAATTCGAGGAAATACAGTATCTATGCTTTTAGAGAGATTTTATTTCATTTTTAAACGATTTTCTCAGATAACAATTTTTCTCTGAAAAACACCATTTTTGAACGCTAATTGCAGTGTGCTTCATTTGGAGATTTTTGCCCTAACTTTACTGACACTGAGCTCATCGAACATCCAAAGTGATGGAGCACTTTTTATTGACACATCTGAACAACACTTAAATTATTGCAATTGAAAATAGGTACATACATATTTTCATAGGTACATAGTTTAATATAATAACTAATAGTTAGTTGAACTATTTATGGGATTTTTTTACCTATTTGATCAAAATCCGGGTGAACGTGAGTCACGGGAAAAATGTCCGCTCAGCTTTGAAAAAATGCGTAAATACACACACGTACACAATTTCTATCAATAAACATTAGACTCTTCCATTAGAACATTAGACATTAGAAATAAACATTTCTATCAATTACAACAACATGAATGCATCATCCTGTTGACTGTGATTAACATGGCTTCCGCATTGCGGCCTCGCATACTAGTACGATACTGAAATTCGGGAAACTCACAAGCTGCTTTTAATACAGTTGAGTTTACCAGAATTACCGTATTTTCTCGATTAACACCCGCAAAATCAGCACTATGACAAAATAAACCCCCCGGGGGTATTTACTGGGAGTTAAAAAAT
>CAXIWS010000350.1:0-48540 GCA_964036195.1 Sphaerolaimus hirsutus
GAGTCTTATAAATGACGATTTTTGTTGCATTTTTCGACGTCTGCGTACGTTTCAGACAACATTTTAGTACTGGGATTTCAAAAATTTCTGGCGAAAAAATAACCCCCCTCAAAATACCCCCCCCCCTCGTTTAACCCCCCCTCAAAATTCTCACTCTGAAAAAATAAACCCCCCGGGGGTATTTCGAGGAAATACGGTAGCATGCTGAATGTACACTTTACAATCTATCGATCATACCACATTTATTTTTCTGACATTCATTTTAGGATGCTTATCAGATCTGAGTAAAAAAAACTCCAAAAAATCTGCTTCATCACATTACTCTTTTATTTACCCTATGTCCTTAAATATGATCCCCTTGAATAACACCCCTGAAAAACTTAGTTAGCCAAGTGAGGAAAAATACCAACCCCCCCCCTTGAATTAACCCCCCCCCTCGAAATACCCCCCCTAAAATTGAGTGTAACGTGAACGTACATGACAAATACCGCAGTTTGTAATCTGTACAATGCAGAACACACGTTAAAACTGATGATTAAGTGATGTTAGGGAAGGGTTTTTGTGTATATACAGTAAAATATGCCTATAAACACATATAAATCTATGTGATTGTTCGATTTTTCTACGTCTGCGTATGGGGAATTTCCGATAATTTCTGGCGAAATAATAGACCCCCCCCCCGAATAAACCCCCCTCGAATTATCCCCCCCTCAAATTTTGCTGGTGAAATAACATGTGTATTTGAACGCCAATGAAGTCTCAATGAATTTTTCGATGGGATACCTTGTGTTTATTGTTGTTGAACTATCAAATACCTGGATTACATGAGTTTATGGGATGCATACAAAGAATAACGTGCATGTTCGGAGAAAAAAATAACTCCCCCTAGAATAACAATCCCTTGAATACCCCCTCCAAAACTTCGGATGAAATAATAACTCCTCTGGGGTCTTATTTGAGGATATACGGTACTTGCATTCACTGCAAGTACATGGGTACTTTTTGCACAAATTTTCACGCAGCTTCATTCATCAAGTAGGGGACATCTTTGTGTATTTAGCATCCAGTTCGATCCATTTACCATGAAACTTTAGATATTGATGTACATGGTGATGAAAAAACGGCCAATAAATTTTTGGCGCTGGCGCTTTTGGCGCTTGGCGCCATTGTCCTCTGGCGCCATTGGCGCTTGGCGCTACCGTCTGGAAAAGCGCCATGGCGCTTTTGACGCTTGGCGCTAAAATCGTGTGGCGCCATTTGCGCTTGGCGCCGCAATGGGAAAAGCGCCATGGCGCTTTTGGCGCTTGGCGCCGAAACTCTGGCGCTTTTTACATCACTACCGCGGACACAAAGTTTTTTTGCAGCGTTTTTGAATCATCCACCCCAATTTTTTTTCAGACTTATTATATCACGTCATGATGATATGCTAGGATGGGTTGATATGGGTATACCCGGCGGACAGCACACCTAGTTTGAAAACCTACCATAATTTAATGAATAAAATCTTGTGATCAACTTCGTAATATATTATTCCATAGTAAAAACGAGATAAATACTAGGATGTAAAAACTGTAAAAAAATTTTGGTTCAATATTCAGATGGGTTATGGTAGGTTTTCATACTAAGTGTGATGTCCGCCGAGTATATCAGTTTCACATCAGTTCCTACCCTAGTGAATGCGGCATGCTCCCGGAGGTGGCAAAGCTCAAGAGTGGGCCTGCAGACCAGAGTTGCAAAAGCGTATTTTAAATTTTTGCATTCCTGAAATACCCGGGTAAATGCGTATTAATACTTCCGTTTATGCTTACGCTTTCGTAAAATAGCCGTACACTTTATTGCGCTTTCCCGGTAGAATTACCCGGATACTAAAAGCGTTAAAAAAATTTCCACATGGTCCAGTTTTATCTTTTGAAAAAGCGTAAAACTACAAAAACGAAAAGGATATGAATGCGTAAAAAAAGACTGGGTGTGTGCAGTAACACACAGAAAGTAGCGGCACATGTACAAATTGTGTTGAAATATGAACGTCTAATGAAAATTGTGTCGCCCAGCAAAATCGTGGCTAAAGATGAATATTGGGGTGATAATATTCCGACGACGATGTTGTCGCCGTTAACAGCACTAGGGTGCAAATTTTTATGCTTACGCTTTTTACGCTTTCCTAGGTAAGTATTTTAAAAATACCTTTCGCTTTAGTATCCAACACTTAATTTGGAAAGTTTATTTACGCTTATGCTTTCTAGAAATACCAGTATTTTAACAACTCTGCGGCAGACTAGCTCGCAAGAAATTCTGTCAGTTTTTACTCTGATAAAAAAGTATACGATTTTTTTTGGCATTTTTGATGTTTCATAAACTCAAACCGACGGTGCCACATGATCGAGGGGCACAGATTTTTATCGAGTTGAATGTGACTTTGTTCTAATGCATGATGACAGTGAGCCTGTGCCTCTCCGAATGTAAACCCGCCCCGAATGTATACCCGCCCCGAATGGAAGCATACCCGCTCCGAAGGTAGCATCAGTTACCTTCGGGCCGGGCTTACCTTCGGAGCGGGTATGCTTCCATTTGGTGCGGGTATACATTCGGGGCGGGTATACATTCGGAATGAGCCTTGGTCGATGACAGTGTGAGCGGTGTCTATTTATTTATCCATGCAGCATGCGCCCACGCATATTCAAACATAACCTCTACTTGAAGGTACATATCTACCATAGTTGTTAAAACGTATTTACGTTTACTCGATAAATACGGATACTCGAGTACTGCGTAAATACATTTACGTTTCCTCTTGAAAACAATACCGGTACGCACTTACTCGCGTACTTTTTGAAAGTTCGCGAGTAGTGATGGAAAAGCGCCATGGCGCTGGCGCCTGGCGCTAGCGCCAAAGCAAAAAGCGCCATGGCGCTTTTGGCGCTTGGCGCTAAAACGCTCTGGCGCCATTGGCGCTTGGCGCCGGGATCTGAGAAAGCGCCATGGCGCTTTTGGCGCTTGGCGCCATTTTCTGGTGGCGCTATTGGCGCCTGGCGCCGGCTTTTTGAATGGCGCCAAAAAAGCGCCAACCATGATTAAAAAAATTGTGATAATAAAGTGAAATTCGAAAATCCAGTTGATCAATTTTGATAACAACTTAATAAATATTGAGAAATATAAGGGTGTTAGGGTACATTAATAGTACATAATATTTGGGGACAAATGTATTTACCATATTTCCTCAAATTATCCCTCCCTTGAATGAATAAAGTAGTTTGTATATGTACCTATTTATATAGGTATGCATATATTTACGTCCAAAGATATCCGGTTTGATCACATAAATTACCGGTTTTGGGTATGTAAAAGTCTGTTCTATACTATAATTGTTCACGAAAATTTCTGATGTGAGAATAAAGCCCCACCCCCTCGAATAAGTCCCTCCCTCTAATGAACTCCCTCAAAGTTTGCTGACGAAATAATAAACCCCATGGGGGTATTTCGAGGAAATACGGTAGTTATTCGCCTTCGCCCTTATTCATTTTAAGCCTCAACTGATAAACGTTGATAACTAAAAGTTTGTTGTAAGAAAACGGGATTTTATGTCTTCTACTACGGTGCGGCACAGTTATGAATTCATCATACTATAAACGAATTGCAGAGAAAAATTTGGCGCTGGCGCTATTGGCGCTTGGCGCCATTACCCTCTGGCGCCATTGGCGCTTGGCGCTGGGGTTCAGAAAAGCGCCATGGCGCTTTTGGCGCTTGGCGCTATTTTGCTCTGGCGCCATTGGCGCTTGGCGCTGGGGGTCCGAAAAGCGCCATGGCGCTTTTGGCGCTTGGCGCCAAAAGTCTGGCGCTTTTTCCATCACTATTCGCGAGTACCAAAACGTATTTAAGCGGGACATAGGTAGAAAGTGACATTTTGACAGACAGAGCGTGACAAAAGTAGGACATCTTCCTATGAAATAGTTAACAGGAGAAAAAACACATTTGATGTATTCTAGAGTAAAAATTGACAAAATTTCTGATTTTTATGTTTTCTGTGAGAAAAATACTCACTTTAACATTTTATATGCGAAAAATACTCATTCTACGTTTTATGTGAGAAAAATACTCAGTTTTACGTTTTCTCTGAAAAAAAAAGTATTTTACTCACGTTATACGCAGCGTAAAAGTAGATAAAAAATACTTTGCGTTTTCTGTACTCAGGGTTGAGTAAAAATAAAATACTTTACGTTTATGTTTACTTTGAAAAAAGTTCATTACTTTTAACAACTCTGATGTCTACTACAACATGTGCTGCTCAATCACTTTAAAGGTGAAGTTACAGCACAACGATAAATAGGTAGAAAAATCCGAAAAATGGTCGGCCAAATCAATTTCACGGTGAGGCCCTAAAACCGATTTTCATCCAACGTTTTTCATTCAAATTCGGATTTCACACCTCGCACAAAATAAATATTTGCAAAAAAAATTGATTATTAAACTTGAACTTTTAATTTAAGAAACTTGAAAAAATGAAAATATTGAATCACCTCATGAGAATTATATTTTATATATCTAACTGTTGGCTATTGCGCTTAGCATTGAAAAATCTCTGGGAGATTTATATAAAAAAATTACAGAAAATCTCAGAAAATATAAGATTTTCTGAGATTTATATTTTTTCCACAATTTTCCAGAGAGATTTAATCATTTTTTTTATTTTTGAGGGATTTTCTGAGATTTTTAAAAATATCAGAAAATCTCTCAAATTCTGATATTTATATTTTTTTATATTTTTTTCCAGGTATTTTGCAAGTGATTTAATTATATTTTTTTATTGAGAGATTTTCTGAGATAATATTTAATTATATTTTCTAAAAATTGATGATTTTTTCAATGCTTATTGCGCTACAGACAGAGTCATTTGGAGGTAATATCTAATTTGATGATTGACGAGAACCTATCACAGATCATCATGTTGCTTTTTTTCATAAGTGTGCAGGTGCAGCCCTGTGTCTGCGTGCTGCCCATCCTTTGTATACAAATTGCACACAGAATTTACTGCATCGTGTTCAAACAATGCACAGTCGGTTTTTCTGCGTAAAGTAGATATAAATGGTAGTTACCTATATTAATTTTGTATCTGTAGGTAGACATTCTTGTGCATTTGGGTGTCAATGATGCTGTGTATACGTATATGGTGTGCTGAATTGACATTTTTGAGGTATGAGGTAAAAAAGAGGTATGAGATTTTGATGCTTTGTATGGTAGTTATACTCCAGTTACTTTACACCCTGCACGCGTGGTTCCCGCTGGAAGTGTGCCAACGATTGTTAACGCGTGCGAGTTTCATAAAAAGATGACACAATTGATTGTTGTTATAATGTTATTCATTAAGATATTCACATCGATGAATTTTTTTCATCTTTTTACGGAAATCGCATGATCTAATAATCATTGGCACGCTTCCAACATTAATCGAAAATCATAGACATAGACATAAATCAGTGTGAGGGCAGAGTATCATTTATGCCGAGTATACCTACCGTATTTCCTCGAATATCCAAAATATCCCCCCCTCGAAATACCCCCCCTCGTTTGACCCCCCCCCCCTCTCGCGACCACTATGAAACAATCATCCCCCCCCCTCGAAATACCCCCCCAGATTGAGTGTAAAGAGAACGTACATGACAAATACTGCAGTTTGTGTTCTGCGTAGTGCAGAACACACGTTAAAACGATGTTGGAATCACGTTAGAACAGTGTTTATACCATCTACGTACTAATATTAGTATACAGGAGTTGATACATGTCAGTTTTTGATGCAATTTTCTACCCCAGCGCACATCTCAAACCACGATTTTGTACTAGGATTTCAAAAAAATTTTCTGTGAAATAATAACCACCCCCTCGAAATACCCCCCTCGAAATACCCCCCTCGTTTAACCCCTCCCCCCCTCTCGGGAGCACTATGAAACAATTACCCCCCGGGGGGTATTTCGAGGAAATACGGTATATTAATTTTGCATCTGTAGGTAGACATTCTTGTTCATTTGGGTGTCAATGATGCTGTGTATACGTATATGGTGTGCTGAATTGACATTTTTGAGGTATGAGGTAAAAATGAGGTATGAGATTTTGATGCTTTGTATGTACAGTCTAGTGATGGCAAAGCGCCAGGAAAAAT
This sequence comes from Sphaerolaimus hirsutus, assembly GCA_964036195.1. Classification (NCBI taxonomy): domain Eukaryota; kingdom Metazoa; phylum Nematoda; class Chromadorea; order Monhysterida; family Sphaerolaimidae; genus Sphaerolaimus; species Sphaerolaimus hirsutus. The sequence continues at coordinate 6,152 of CAXIWS010000350.1, forward strand.
GGCGCCAGGCGCCATTCAAAATAATGGCGCCAGCGCCAAGATGGCGCCAGAGAAAATGGCGCCAGGTGCCAATGGCGCCACGGCGCCATCTGAGAAAGTAGCACCATGTTCCAAAGGGCGCCAGAAACAATGGAGCCGGGCGCCAAAATGGCGCCAACAATAAAAGTCACCATTTTAGCTTGTATATTCTAACAGAAGCATTTTTTTGTTAAGGGCAATATGTTATAATAGTTACCTGATGAATAAAAACACAACAACATCATAATCAAGGATGTAATACATTTATCAAGTCAAACGTTGTTTGTGGTTAAAAAAACAATTTACAATTGACCCTGAAGTGACATGAGACAGCATTGAATTGGTGATTTGTACAGAAAATCTATTTTGTGTTGAGTTGCCACATATTTACACCACCTTCAAATGAAAATTTTGTGACATGTTAAAATGAAATAAGATAGGGTAGTGTTTAGAATAGGATAGAAGATGATAAGAATGCATTGAGAATGATGTTTCATATTTTGTATTTTGTATAGAAGGCAATTGACTAGTTGTTTTATCTGCTACTGTCAGATATTTTACGTTTTTACTAATTTTACTAGTTTCCGTTTTTACCACAAAAATACATCACTCGTCGAATTTTGCCGCGGCGGAGAATTGTAATTTCCGGTCCTTTTGCGCTTTTAATTGCGTGCGTAATTAAACAAATGGTTGTTTTTATGGTACGGGGATTTTACACGCAAATCAGGAACGGCGCCAGTACCCCTTGGGGTCCTGACAGTTCCCGAGGACGGACACGGCAACTTACCAATTCCCTTTCGTAATTGCAGCCAGCGGATTACTTCGATTACTTGTTAATAAGCAGCAAACAAAAATAAGCCGTAGTTAATAAAATTCAAATTAAAATTCAAGCAATTAGTATGCTTCAGGGGGACCAAGTTGGATTCACGGGAACTTTATTTAGCAATATAATCAGAGTCAATTTCACAATAGCTCAAGTGAGTCGTATAGCCTCTAGTGGGTGAAAAAATGTAAAATCAGCGCGTTTTATAATCACCAAAAGTCTACCATAATAGAAATGAATACTAAATCTGAGACACAACAATTAACCATAATGAGCGAAATATAAGGCGAATTCAATGATCACTGGAAAACTGTTAACGTAACGTACAAGGCACAAGCAATTTAATTAAATGCGGGAAAAATAATTAATTAGATAAAAAGGGTACAAACATAAATTAAACCAGACTTGAAGTAACTGCGATTATCAATGACGTAATTAAACTGCAAATTATCTCAAAGGTGAGTGTCATAAACTGGGTTTTATTCAGAGGTTACGGTACAATTTAGAGCAGGTGGTGTGACACGTGTTATCAACCTGCGCCCCTTTAGGTGGAAAATATTTTATAGCGCGCCCGACCAAGGCCACAGAAAGAACGCTCATTTGCGGGGGTAGTTCAAGGTTATTGCATTGCCGGGTAAGGGTTGGAACTTTGGGCCTGAACACACGCTGCAAAAACACTAGCACTTGTGAGTTTGCCAATCACCCTGGGTGATGGGAATAATTAATTGGCACTGCTGTGCTCTTCACTGTAAACTGTGCTCTGCATGTGTCTTGCAGTCGCATGTCGACAATAATTGCCGTTTGCCACTTTTCCACCCATTACCTAGTCCTAAGTAAAAAGCACTTGGTCGGGGAATTTTCTGAATGTTATCTATCGGGGCGTCTAAGCTTTTAACAGAGTCAACACCCTTTAGCTTAACTAGAAACATTAAAGCCTTTCTAACCCATTCCCAGACACTGCACCCTTTTGGTCGAAAAGGTAAACTTGATAAAAGCCGAACAACTATAACATTCGAAAGTACATATTGGAGAATGCATTTAAAAATTAAAAATAATCACTTAATTAGCTTAAAATGCAAGTAGCTTAATTAACAAAACATGAAATGAAAAAATTAGCATCACACGGGAAGTAAATACGTAATTAACGGAAAAGAAAATAATTAATAATTTCATGGCCGCAGTAGTGTCCATTCGGGCGTACCGTCCTGGGGCTGCGGCTTCGTTGGCGGATTTGCAGTGCACAGCGAACCGCACGTTCACTGTGACTTCCCTGTGCACCGCGGGCCGTCATTCAGTCACACATGGTCGTCCTCGAGTCGTCGGAGTGTCTGCGCAAAGTTGTCGTTAAGTTTTTACGCATGATTGGCTAGCCATATTTCCACCTACAATCCCACCAGCCATTAAATTTTTACCTCCGGGCTAAAAAGAAAAACGGCATGTTCAGAAAAAGTGTTTTTTGCACCTGGCTGATCATTCAAAAATCATGCCTTCTCTGCATTTTTCGGTGGACGGCTGTGGCAGTCACATGCCCTGGGGGTGCAAATATGGCTCGTCTTCATTCGAATTATGGCATCAGCTTTCTGCCGTGCCAGCTTTTTGTGCTCAAAACTTCGAAATTTTGGTTCCCGCTCAGGGTTCGATGTAAGGGAAAGCTTTTCTTTTTTGATTTTTCGGAAACTAATTAAACGGATTACTAATCTGTATTACTTCACAGCATTGTGCCACTATTGGACGGGCAGTTTGGGGTCAACATTCAAATCACCTGCTCGACCGACATGTCGCAGTCCGTGTGTGTGAAAATTGATCGCCGACAAGATTTTCTAATTGTTTTCATGGAATATTAACAAGTATGTTTCTAATTACTGGTTTATTGTTACAAAGTTGTCTGTTTTCTCCTGATGACTAACAGTTGTGCATGAATCATTACATGTCAAAATTATTATGACTGGTTTAGACCAAAAATTGTCTCGTATCAATTTTCACAATTACCATTTTCCATGTGGTGTTCTACCTGTTGCGCTGGGGCTTCCTCCGGTGGCAGCGGGATAGCCTCGATCGCGTCGTGGTGCTCGGGCGGCGGCGAGGGGGGCTCGGCCACGTTCTGCAGTGCCATGGCCGCCATGTCGTTGCTAATGGGGGAATATTCTTCATTAGGGCGGTAAACTGGCTCGACAACGGGCACTACTTCCTCCAACACCGGCACACCTTCCGCCCGCGCGTCCGCGGAGGAGTCAGAGCCCGAGGAGGCGGTTTCAATATCGGATAAAACTTCCGCCTGCAGTTCTTCTTCAAGCGCCGGGTATCTATCCGGTCCGACTAGTTCTTTCAAGTCGGCCTTCGGGCGCCATTCCGGTGGCCAGAATCCCAGCATGTTTCCCCAGATTTGGCCCGATTCGTATGAGTAAATTCGGTCGGCTCTGTGCTCGACCGTCAGAAACCGGTGGAAAAAAGTTGACCACAACATGGTCTCGGCATTGGCCACCACGATGTGCACACATTTGGCGCGGGAGGTGGCTACGTTTCCCCGGGGCAACTCTGCTACAAATCCGACTCTACCGTACGCCTTCTTAGGATCGGCATCCAGCTGGGCGGAGTCGGTTGGCGGGCTGCCGCGCACGCAGGAGATGATGACCACTTCCGCTTCGCGGGCCTGTGCTTTGTCGGCGGTAATTACGCGGGTGGCCCAGTAGGCCGCGTCGTGTTCTGTATGGGCTACTAGGCGACTGATTAGGGCGCGCGCCTGCGCCGCATAGAAGCACACAATTAGCAAACTAGCGGGATCTGTGAGATCTGCCCAGGGTAGGGTGGGATCTTCTTTCACCGTGGCCACGAGGTAGTCGTACAGGTGCAGGATGATGCGCAGCTCCTTCTTGTTGATAATGGACATGCCTTCTTTCGATTCGCAGCCCTGGTGCACCAACGTCGACGACAGCATGACGCCATCCTCGAAGTCGCCTGGCGAGGGCAACATGGTGGCGCCGTGCGCTGCTGTGTCGTTGTAGGCGCGTAGCAGTCCATTGTACGCCACCACAGAGTTTGCCTGAATGAGCTGGCGATGCCCGCGGAACACTGTCTCCAAGTGAACCACGGGACATAGTTGATATTGGGTGAGCCTATCAATGAGGGTGGGGTCGGGTTTCAGGACGGGCTCCACCCAGTCTTGCACGCGAATCATACGCGTCAATTGTTTACTGTCTCCGAATAGAAGTAGCATGCCGTTCACTGGGAGCTGAGCCGCCTGAACCACGCTAATTACGGCAGCGTCTGACGCCAAAGACGCTTCGTCGACAATTACCGCACACGCCGTCACACTTTTTATACGGGCGTCGTGGGCGGAGTCTAAAGTGACATGGATTTGACCGGGCTGCACCACCTCCAAAAACACCTGGTGCAGCCTGACCGTAGCCCTGACATATTTAGACAGCGCCCTACGCAGCACCTTACCCCAGAATCCCTGGTCAGCTAAACTAGCCTCACCGGCCCGGGCGCCCGCCACTCCTGCCTCGAAGTCATCAAATGGCTGTTCGTCTCCATCTTCGGCGGTGAGAAACGGCACCTGTTCGGTCAGCTGCGCGCGTATAACGGCGTCGTCCGTGCAGTTGTTGATAATTTCGTCCACCAGCTCGTAGTCCTTTTTGGCGCCGTCGTACTTTTCCAGCGCTGCCGTCCATTCGGGGCTGAGGCGGACAATGTTGTGGCCGGTTCGCTGTGCTAGGGTGTGCAGGGTTGGCAATTGGGTCGCGGGGGTGGTACTATAAGTGGGGTCAGTTTCCCACATGGGGCTCAAAACGCGCACCGGAAATGCCGCTCTTAATTTCACAAATTCTTCAAAACCCTCCAATTTTTGCATTTCAGAGAATGGCGTATCGGCCATAGCGGTCCATTTCGCGCGCTCCCGCAACAAAACTTCCAAAGCCCCAAAAATATCCCGCTGCCCTAATTTATTCAAGTTGGTCAGGGCCCTGCGCGCGCCTTCGTCAGCCGCCGAGTTGACCGTGCACGTGATGAGCGTCGAATGGTATTTGGCGTTCGGCTGCTTGTCCGATGGCAAGTCGGAGCCCGCACGCACCCTGGGTCTCGAGTTATAATAATTATAGCCGCGTGAACACACATACGCCAGTTGATTTTGTGTGGTCGTCTTCCCGGACCCGAAAGGCGAGTCACACATAATCAAAAGGGGTTTGCGCATTCGTACGGCTGTGATCACAGCTCCTAAAACTTCTACCTGTCCTTGTTGCGGCAGAAACTCACCTAATTTGGCCTGAATCATTTGTTCGTTTTTTCCCCTGAACAATGATTCGTACAATTCATTAGCCTCGCGGCTAATTAGCGCCCAGTCAGTTTCGTCATCCAGCAGACGCAAATTCAATATCACAGCTAATTGGATTTGCGCCTCCAGGGTGAGTACTTTTGACCCCTGAACCACTTTTGGCACCCAGCCGACCGGCGCTTTGTTCAGGGCGGCTTGCAGTGACCGCATGGTTCGGTCATAATTAGGCGAGTCGTTCGAGCCGCGCACCATGTACCTTCCACTCTCCAGGGTACGGGGTAGTGCTGACTGCGACGCCGCCATGTCCAATTTTGCATGCAGCATTGTGGTAGTTGGTTCTGACTCCACACTGGTAATTCTCACTGACAAATTGGGGCTGCCCGCCGCTGGTTTGTCTTCATCTGGTCGCGCCTGCACCAGACTCAACACGGACATGGGCGTCGCCTGGTTCAACAGCTGTGTCTGTGTGTTCACCTGCTCCAGCAACCGAACGCGCTGCTCTTCTGGCCCCTCAAAAGTATCAGCCTGTAATTCCTCTGGGTCTGGGCGGCGCACCATAATGTCGCATGTAGTGCCCTGCGCCGTGTGTTCCCAGAACACATGTGCGCACACATCCGTCGCACGTTTCGCCCGAAACCTCAGAAATGACTCGTTGTAGCAGTGGGCCGCTGCTAAAATGCTCAATTTATACCTGAGAAAGATGTCCATGTTGTCTCGGTTCTCTGTATCCGGCTGGATGCCCGAATTACTGATGTCTTCGGCCGTGGCGACCTGCAGCCCGTACGCGTGGCCGTAAAATTCGTCGCCGAACACGTCCAAATCGTTCAGATCGTGATACTCGACGTGGGCCAGCCCCAACTGTCCAGCACTTAAATTTTCCACTCTGCTGTCACTCACATACTCTCTGTGCAAAATGACCAACTTTTCCGGCCCGGCATCGCCCCGCTCCGCCGCGCCCAGCGGTTCCAAATTCTTGTAATTCGACGGCGTGAAGGCCGCTCGTAGCCGCGCCGTTTTCCAGTCGCTCGTATAGGGCTGGTAGCCGGAAGTGTCGCCGCGCGTCAATGTACGTGCCGCTTGAGTGACGCGCCGCATGCCCTGCGTACTCACTACCACTGGGGCAGCAACGTTTAAGGGGCACTTTGTCTGATTACCCCATATCGCGACGCCGGTGAACTCCCAGTACCTTGGGTTTTCTATTTTCTGTGCGATCGCGGTCGCCGAGAAACGCATTCCGTGGCGCACCATGGGCAGAAACATCGAGGGGTGTTGTTTCTGAATCCTCGCGCACAAATCCACCAGCTGGGTGGTACGTTTGTCCCTGGCCGCCTTGGCCCGCTTGTTTGAATAGTGAAAATACGGATAGGCCTCATCCGCATTCACCCACTGCTCAATTTCGCTGAGGGTCGCCATCGTTTGTTCAGAAATTCTCACATGGCACTGATACTCAACATGCCCATCGGCGCCCGTGTCAATATACACTCTATCTACCCAACCTTCGAATTTCCCTCTGCTGGGGTAGACTTCCGGTCCATTTTGCATCTGCTGCGTGCGGTAAAGTTGTCGCTGGGGCATGGTTCCACCGCCGCAGGCACCATGCGTATTTGTCTCCTTGGACTTTATGGGCGGGGCATCTGCACCTTCAAATGGGCGTTTGCGAGAAGCCGAAGCCATTATAATTATAACAATGTGATAAAATAATTAATTGCGAAGGTTTATATGAACGGGGAAAGCAATAAAAACTCGTGCGGTCCAGTTGCCCGTGGGCAAAAGGGGTGCACGAGCTTCCTAAAAACACACGCACACTTTCACACACACATTGCACCTGTTATACCTGGTTCCGTGTTGTTCGATGCGGCGGCGATGGTCGTAACGGCTAATTAATCAGCTAATTAATCAATTTTAGTCGTCGCCGTATAATTCACTGTAAGAAGGGGGAATTAAGTATTCACTGGTTGCTTTGCAACGATCTGCATGAACTACGTATATTTTCTTATTAATATTGTTGAACAAAGTCACTAATGGGTGGGCATAATCAATGCACTCATACGGACCGATAAAGCGAGGCGCGAATTTCTTACTAGGGCCCGTCAACTGAGTAATACGCGGCGTGTACATGCGTACCGCTTGCCCGCGTTGCACATTCAATCGGCGCGCACGGCGATTGGCGTAAAATTGCTCCTTTTGCTGCGCCTTTGCTAAAGCGGTGTGCGCTGCTTCGCGTGCCGCGGTCAGACGCGCGCCTAATTCATTTATAAGAGCGCGCTTATGCGGCAATGAGGGCAGTGCCTCGGTGTCAGGGGGAGGCTCGATCATACGCTCCCACATGGACGCAGCGGGCTTGCCAAATAGCAACGCATAGGGGGTGGTTTGCAAAGAAGGGTGTTTCGATGTATTGTACGCATGTACAGCGGCACCTAAGTGTATGTCCCAATCGTCATGTGTACGATTTACATAGTGGGATACTATTTCCATCAGAACACCATTCCTACGTTCCACCATTCCATTACTCTTGGGGGTGTACGCAAAAGACGTGTGTTGAGTCGCGTTCAAATATTGTAAAAGCTTGGCAAAAGTGCCCTCAGTAAAGCTAGGGGCGTTATCACTAAGTATAATGGCCGGCACACTAAATATAGGCAAAATGTGCAACAAAAATGCAAATGAAACTGTGTCTTGTTTTATGTCGGGAACGGGCACAGCAATTCCAAAACGAGTGCACTGATCAACAAATACTAACACATGTCGGTTCCGGCGTTTCGTGGTTAGTAAAGGTCCTATTGCGTCTACTGCTATCACATCACCTGGCCTTTTGGCTACCTGGCGGCACACCATTTGAGTTCGCATTGCCGCTCTGAGACCTTTCTTGGCGTTGCACGAAGGGCAAGTAGCAACCCAGCGCGCACTTTCTGGCCGCATTCCTGGAAACCACGCGAATTCCTGCAACCTTTCAAAGGTTTTTATTATTCCTAAATGGCCCGCCGTGGGGTGATTGTGAGCTAATTCTAACACGAATGGGACTAATTCCGATGGAATACACACTGGGTCGTATAATTGTACACCTGGTATTTGGGACGTTCCCGCTTGTCGGCGTAATAAACCGTATTGATCAATAAAATACGGCGCGGCGCTATAAAAATTATCTGCGCGACACACTTCTATAGTTGTAGCTATGTACGGTTCTTCTGCTTGTAGCCGCTTCAACTTATCAACCGAAGTCATGGGAGGTAGTGCCATGATTGTACTGCGCTTAGTTACACCCGTTAAACCCGAAACAACTCCATTTCCGGCTCCTGAACCACCAGCCATTGTTCCAGTTCCAGGCGCTTCCGCATTCCGCTGCCGCTCTCGCAGGCCAGGTGACTCCGCCTCTTTTCGCCCGCGCGTTCAGTTGCTGATTGGTCGCAGTAACTCCGCCTCCTCGTTTACGCCACTTCGCTCGCTGATTGGCTGGTACGCTGCCCTGCTTGCCGCAGCTACCGTAACCTGCTTATCGTGCGGGATAGCGATTTCACGGCATGTAACTTGTGCAAACTGCTCAAAAGCCTCGTCCAGGTCCTTTTTCTCGTCGAATACCACTGGCGCGTCTTGTCTTCTGGATAATGCATCTGCTAATTCGTTGCTTTTTCCCCTCAAGTGTTTGAACGTGATTTGATACGGCGTAATTGCTAAAGCGAACTTGTGTAGCATGGCGTGCGGGGTAGTCTCTAAATTAGGATTCTTTACCCACAAAATACTCTTGGCGTCAGTCCAGACTTCAAAAGGCCGTCCCGCCAGATAACAATGCCAGTTACGTATACTTTCGTAGATTGCACATGCTTCCAGTGAAATTGCTGGCCATTTGCTTTGGGTTGCACCTAACTTCCGGCTGTAAAAGGCACACGCATGTAGTATTTTTTCGTCCTCTGCTCGCTGTGCTAACACGCCTGCAACGGCAATTTTAGAGGCATCTGTGATAATTATAAACATACGTTTAGGGTCGGGGAATTGCAAACATGGGCTTCCTAATAATGCTTCCTTGAGCTTATGAAAGGCTTCCAGTGCCTTGGGTTTCGCTGTCAAATCCACTGGGGTGTCGCTATTGTAATTTTCTCTTGGTCCCGTACGTGTGAGGTTTGACAAAGGTACAGCTAACTCTGCGCATCTGTGAATCATGCGTCTGAAAAAACCGATAGCTCCCAGAAAACCCTTAACCTCTTTTACGGTAGTGGGTACCGGCCAGTCCTGAATTATATGTCGTTTATCATCCGGTACGCACACGCCGTCACGGCCAATCATGAATCCTAGAAAACGTACAGCTGTGACGCGTGCGAAAAAACACTTTTTTGGGCTAATTTTGAAATTATTTCTGATCAATCTTTCCAACACCTGCCCTATGTCGTATAAATGAGTTTCCCAGGTTGCACTATAAATCAGTAAATCGTCGATGTATAATAACACATTTCGATGTATTAAACCGGCCATAGCTAATTCAAAACAGCGTTGCGCTAAACTAGGTGAGCATTTTAATCCCATGGGTAAACGTTTCAGTTGAAATTGTCCAAAAACATTTCTGAATGACGTGATGTGTCGATCGTCTGGATGCAAAGCAATGTTATAGAAAGCTTGATTTATGTCGGCACTGCTAAAAATACTTGCAGCTACATAAAGATTCAACTGTTTCATCTAAGCGGGGTAATGGGAATTGGGGAGCGTGCAAAACAGCGTTCAGGCGTCTGTAATCAATTACCATCCGCTTCGATCCATCCGGTTTGGATACCACCAATGTGGGGGCACAATACGGGCTCGTGCTGGGTTCCACGATGTCGTGCTCAATGAGACATCTCAAATGATTTTCTAAGTATTGCTGATCATCCAGACTCAACCGGTACATTCTGCATGCAATTGGTTTTTTGTCCACTAATTGCAACCGGTAGTCCACTAATTCGCTGTAGCCGATGTCATACTTATGTCGGGCAAAAGCTTCTTTGTACTGCAAAATCACCTTTTTCAGTTCCTCTCTGTGTTCGTCCGTCAATGTTTCTGGCACGGTGAATTCCATCACGTGTCCATCTGGACATGCAACTTGCAGTGGGGGTCCTAATTTGTCTTCGGCTACCTTGGGGGGAGGTTCAGTCGCTTGAACCTGTCGACACACATCTCTGTCATAGCACTGCTTCACCCATTCAGCGGGGGGGTCTCCAGGTTTCACTTTCAGCACGCAATCCACTGGTTCGACCACCGCAATGCGCTGTCCTACCTGTAGCACTACGGGCTGATTTCGTACATTTGCACATCTCACCTGAAACACAGGGGCACTAGTTTCATAGGCCGCTGAAGCAGCCATAACGCCACAGCGTTCGCCTACCGTATCCAATCCCATGACCGTAAATAACTTTTCATCCATGGGAGCAGATAATTTTGCCGTCACTAGCGCTTCATGTCTAGCCAGAATTTCTATTTTTTCATTCACAATAGCGTAAATTCTGCGCTGCTGCACTTCCGGGTCTGGGTTATCAAAGGGAATTATCGCGTTAGCCGTAGGGATTCGTAGTTCCCTTGCAGGTAGGTCTACTACCATGTGCCGCAGGACGTCTGCGCCAATTAAAATTTCACCTGCTAATCCGTTCACTGCCTGAAACACAATCCCGAAGGTGTGGTTTCCCATGGTTACCGGTATTTCCATCTGTCCCAATACCAAAAGTTTCGAGTCTGCTGCACACCTGAGGGCTCCAATAGGTGAAACTTCATCATGCTTAGTAGCCTTTTCCTTGTGTCGCATCAGCACGTCTCTGTTGCATAATGAACGCATGGCGCCTGTGTCCTGTAGACATCTTCGATATTCTCTCCCATCGATGGTTATGGTAATGGATGGGCTGTAATACACATGCACGATTTCTTCACGTCGATTGGCTACTTGATGTATGTTATCTCTTTCTTCCGTCGAGAAAGTGATCATGCATACCGATTCTTCTTCCAGATCGCATTTTCTATTGATACTGTATTGTATAGCGGGAAAACGACGCGCGCCCGTGAGTGCGGGCATGCCATTTGGCATTCCCACGCACGGGTTAATTACCGTTCTTACCTTTACCTGTTCGCTAGGGCGGTCCTCAGCCAGTTCGACGATGATATTGGATTTTTCTTCTGTCTTTGGTCGTTTTTTGACTTTTTCCTTTGCCCGGTTCACCAAAGTCACGGCCATTTCCGGCGCTGCAGCCATGAGCGCGGCTAGCAAATACTGCATGGTGACTAGTGCACATATCAGGTAAATCCATACTTGTAGCCAGGTGCGCCAGGTGTCAAAATCCCACCATCCCAGCGCCAATACCGATTTTGCCAAGGTTCGATGCCTTTGCATGTGTGATTCCACCTTCGGCTCCGCCCCCTGCGTAATTTGCCGCACGATTGAGTATGCATGCCATACGTCATTTAGGGTGGTCGTCGGCAATAATTCTGACAAGTTGTACATGGTCGTGGCGGCAAAAATCTGATGATGCACGTCCTTAACCTTTTCCTGTTGCCATTTCTGCGGGAAACTGTGTGTGTTATACATAGGTAAATGTTCCAGACCGCCTACTTCTGGTAAATATTTGTACCACTGTCCATTTAACATTACCACACGATTGTGCGCATTGGTGCATGATCCCGGGATCGCTTGAAAGTGCAAAATGTTTGTCAACCTATTCATGTGTAACGTCACATTTTGCCCGTGTACACTAACTTGCACAGGTACTGTTTCATAGCATTCTGGAGACTTTTCCTCTTTCATTATCTCGTATGTTTTTACCGCGAAGCATTTGTGAACCAAAAATCCGTCCGGCGCGGGTTTGGCAATTATTTCATTATCATTCATGTACCAGCGGGCGGTCGTAGTGGCGTGTTCACTCATAGCCAGGCGCACAAATTCTTGGAAGTGTTGCACATTCTTGCAGGTGGCTACGGCCTGTGCACGCATAGTTTGTTCTGCTGTTTCGTATACCGCCTGCATGCTGGCTGCTAATTGGCCTGCGCTCACTATCCCCAGTGTGGGTCGACCTTGCGCTCGTTTTTGTCTGACGCTTCGAATCACTGCCTTTTCAAATGGCGCCACTACAATATCCTGATCCGATTTCCATAATTTGATGCCGCATGATTCAACCTCTTCATGTGCTCTGAAACACAATGATAGCGTATGATCATCGGCTAGCCAGATATCCTGTCTGATGCGTCCATGCATTTCACGCCATTTTTCATATGGGCATTCCGCCTTCGGGTTTGGTTTCCATGTTAATTGGCTGCCGTCTTCTAGCGTACATGCACCCATTTCATAATTGCACTTGCTGACCTCACCCAGCGTACTTTGCATGGTGTTGGCTCCATATCTCATTCGTACTTCCCCGCGAAACAGCCCACAGTGTGGCGTCGTTTCACTCACCCATTTGCAACAGTACAATCCATGTCCTGAGTAGCTAACATTGGTGGGGTATTGAGTGTCCCATGCGTTGTCCAAATCACTCACAGGGGTCATAGGCCCATTATTGCATTTGTGATATTTAATCATGCCTTCGCACTCGGCGGCGCCCACAGATCGGGGGTTAGAGTCGAATTTTTCCAGCGTGACGTCGCCCCAGAAATTCTGATACGTCCTTGCCGTTCTGGTAGAGGCCACACACCTGTGCGCTGCCGCACGATACTCTACCATATTTCGTTTGTAGATTGTCAGTGTCAATTTCCGTGGTCGTTCTAATGACGCCGTAGTGTCTACAATAGCCGTGCAATTTGGCAGGGGGGGGTACGTGTATAAATCGTAGTGATCCGTCAAGTCACTGCATAGCAATGGAAACGAGGGCATGGTAGTCGCACCCGCACCCGGTAATAAAGCTAATCCCATTATAATTAACCCAACTGCCAGTACAAAAAACAGCGACTGTGCGACCTGGGGCATGTAGGGGGGTTCTGAGTACGCGCGCGGCGCAGGGCGCACCCCTTCCTCAGTAGACAGAAAACCCATATACCTGTCTATCTGGTTGCTGGATCCAGTACGCGGCGGCAGAGCGGCCGGCGTGGCGTACAAAAACGGGTCCAGACTGATGTTCATGAGCACGTCCAAGGGCACCTCAGTCAGCGTGTCCGAGTGGTCGTCCGCAGGGCAATTAGGCCACAACGTACAGTCCGTTTCTTTCAAATCATGCATTCCGATCCTGCGCAGAAAGGCCAGCCAGGTAGTTCGAAACAAGTAACCCTTTTCAGTTCGCATGTATGCCCATGGTTTGATCCAGAATTCCCGCTCTTGCGCGAGCACATGCATTCCCGTAGTGCGCTGCTGCTCTTCGGGTGACTCTGGAACCAGTTCGTCAGGTTCCTCAGCCTCTAATTCCAAGCCTTGCATCACAGGGATTAATTTATTAACGGGACGTATCATCATGCAGCGATCATCTTCGCGCACATGCATGGTCATTCCAGTCGTATTGGTCACTCGCGTGGGGTTCAGCGACTCTACGTGGGGGTTACTTACCTGCACTGGTTGCATGTTATATTGTTGCATGCGCCCATCCGGTCCCATAGCCATCCAATTAGCTGGCGGCGTTTGATATGCCATCATCTGCGGTTGCATGTTCATATCACCAGCCCTCTGTACCGTCTGCGCTGGCTGCACAGGCATCGGCTGAGCTGGTTGCCACTGCGGATATGCATATTGCATGGGCATCATACCTGGCTGCATCGCTTGGGCTTGGTCATTTCTCTGATAGCCGCCACGTTGTCCTCCGCCGCGCCCACGTCCATTTCCTCTGGATGCTCCGCCGCCGCGGCTCCTTTTGAAATACTGTTCCCTTTGTTCTGGGGTAAGTTTGGGGCATTCGTATCTGATGTGCTCTTCAGAGCCACATTCCCAACACCCTTTGTCAAATTTGCGTGGGGGCAATTTAGGGGGGTCCCTATTCAATCCCAAAAGTTTACCTTCCAGCGCGCCCAATTGCGCTAATTTCTTCGCTATCTCTTGGTGCACAGAGTCGAATTTGGCAACGCTCTCAGTCATTTTCTGTTCCATTGTTTCTAACGTCTTGTCGGCCTGGGACGGCAGTCCAGCCATGGCGGGCATGTTTAGCGCTATCAACCTGTCCATCACCTTATCTGTAGCGCTGGCAACCACGTCCTGTTTGGATTTTTCTCCCTTACTCTGGCTCTGCTCTGCTTCCAGAAAGCTCTCTTGCGCGCGTGCGTTGTCAACCATCTCCTTCCAAGTGATAGAAGCCGTGACAGGTACATTGCGCCGAATTTCATTTCTCAGTCCTCCATGAAATTTTATCATGCATGTGTCGCCTCGTTTTTCATGACCCATGCCTGGATAGGCGCGTTTTATCAATTTTTCCAAACGTACCGCCCATTCCAGTACCGACTCATCTGCGCCCTGTCGCGTCTCAAAAATCTCTCTCTGTGCATGATGTTTGTCATTTGGATTTTCATAGAACTTCTCCAGTGCCTGCATCATGTCCTTGTAATTCAGGTCACGCAGTTCTCTGTATCGAGTGTTGAAAATGGCTCTGGCACTGCCTTTCAAAAACAATTTTACCAGCGGCTTCCGCTCCTGTAGTTTTATGCGCAGCGCATCACATACCGTGTCCCAGCTCCTTCTCCAGTCCCTGAAACCCTCATTTGGCTTGCCGCGAAAATATCCACATTGTTGTGCTAGGGCTGTAATGACTGCCGCATTGCTTTGTTCTAATTGCCAATTTTGTCCCGGGTCCGTGGGCCGCGCCACTTCAGATGCAGCTGACGAGCTCCTGGAGGATGCTGGCGAACGGGATCGAGCGCGCCGCTGCGTAACAGTTCTCACCTGGTTTGTTCCAGCTGCCGACGGGGGCGCCGCTGGTGCCGTTGATGACTGTAATGGCGCTGCTTGACCACTGGTCAGCACTATCGGCTGCTGGCCACTGGCCGGTGAATTTCCCCCCAGCGTCGCGTTCTGATTTTGTAGGGCTTGATTATACTGCTGGTACGCAGTCGCCAGATCAACTATATCATCGCCATGTAAGCTGTGGTGCGCTTCGAATTCCTGCAAATAATGTTCCACCCTAGGTACCTCGGCAACTGGGTCACTTCCCCATAGATTCATGGCAATTTTAATTAGTGCCACCATACGCAAGTCCCCTGGTTCACCATTCTGTGAGAATGCGCCAACCGGTCTCGCCTGACTCATCATGTTTGCCCATTTCTTTGCGGCTTCACATGCCTTTTTGGGTGTCCATTGTGCACAGGATGGCGTTGTTTGCACCGGGTCCAGGTCCATTATGGTAGCTTGGTAAATTAAATTCGCATTAGTGACCTTTGCGTATCTGTCTTCCAGCGCCGGGGCCGCCGTCTGGTTCGCGCCATTGTTTGTCATTCTGCTTGCGGGGCTGCTAATAATTATCACGGGGGGATTACTTGAACTTTCAGTCTTAATTAACTGGCGTCTAGCCTTCGCAGTTGCGCTCTGCGATCTCGACTGGTCGCTCGATAAGTTCCGACTGCTGTTGCCTGACACGTCTCTCGGTGTCGAAGTGCTCTTCGGTGGGCTTAACTGCAGCGCCGGGGAAGTATCTCCGCTCTGCGCCGCTGTCTCCAATAATTCCGCTACGGTATTTTCAATCACGGGAAATTGATCTGCAGTAGCTCCAAGCTCAGCCGCAATCAAAGGATAATCACGTTGAATCGACGGCTGCCCTAGAGGCTCGCTGTCACCAACGTATCCGTCTGAACCGACTTCAGAACCCGATCGCACTCCAGGCGATATGGATGAGCTGCCCGCGCTCCACCCCAATGTCCTTCGAAGCTTAGACCACTTACCTGTCTTACCTGCTTCCTTTCCTGCAGCTTGTCTGCTTGTCCCAGGCGCTTCTTCAGCTTCTGCGCTGGACGTTAGCTGCCGTGCCGCTGCCGGTACAGCTGGCGTCTTCCACTGACTAAAACTGTCTGGCGCAGGCCCTGCGCCTTCAACCGTTGATAACCTGATTACCGGTGTATCCTCAGCTGTCTGTCCAGACCAGCGTTGACTTTCACTCTCCTCTAGCACTTCCGGCGCTTCTGTTTCAGGGTTAACCGAATCGTTCGACTCACTGTCTCCTGCTTGACTCTCAGCTGCAGCAAGTTGTGCGTCCACTTCTCGCCCAGCCTTCTGTTGTCGCGCGCGCCTTCGTGCTTGTTTTTGCTTCTCCAACGCAGCATGCCAAACTTGTTCTATGGTGTCCCCTTGTAAGCTTGCTGGCCCCCTCGATCTCAATTCCCTTTGGGGTGACTCGTTATCCGTGAAGCCGTTTTTTGTAGAGGCGTTGATCAGGCGCCCCAGACAGAAAACTTTATGGCTTGCTTAGGAAACCACTTGCTACGCTACCAGTTGTCAGATATTTTACGTTTTTACTAATTTTACTAGTTTCCGTTTTTACCACAAAAATACGTCACTCGTCGAATTTTGCCGCGGCGGAGAATTGTAATTTCCGGTCCTTTTGCGCTTTTAATTGCGTGCGTAATTAAACAAATGGTTGTTTTTATGGTACGGGGATTTTACACGCAAATCAGGAACGGCGCCAGTACCCCTTGGGGTCCTGACAGTTCCCGAGGACGGACACGGCAACTTACCAATTCCCTTTCGTAATTGCAGCCAGCGGATTACTTCGATTACTTGTTAATAAGCAGCAAACAAAAATAAGCCGTAGTTAATAAAATTCAAATTAAAATTCAAGCAATTAGTATGCTTCAGGGGGACCAAGTTGGATTCACGGGAACTTTATTTAGCAATATAATCAGAGTCAATTTCACAATAGCTCAAGTGAGTCGTATAGCCTCTAGTGGGTGAAAAAATGTAAAATCAGCGCGTTTTATAATCACCAAAAGTCTACCATAATAGAAATGAATACTAAATCTGAGACACAACAATTAACCATAATGAGCGAAATATAAGGCGAATTCAATGATCACTGGAAAACTGTTAACGTAACGTACAAGGCACAAGCAATTTAATTAAATGCGGGAAAAATAATTAATTAGATAAAAAGGGTACAAACGTAAATTAAACCAGACTTGAAGTAACTGCGATTATCAATGACGTAATTAAACTGCAAATTATCTCAAAGGTGAGTGTCATAAACTGGGTTTTATTCAGAGGTTACGGTACAATTTAGAGCAGGTGGTGTGACACGTGTTATCAACCTGCGCCCCTTTAGGTGAAAAATATTTTATAGCGCGCCCGACCAAGGCCACAGAAAGAACGCTCATTTGCGGGGGTAGTTCAAGGTTATTGCATTGCCGGGTAAGGGTTGGAACTTTGGGCCTGAACACACGCTGCAAAAACACTAGCACTTGTGAGTTCGCCAATCACCCTGGGTGATGGGAATAATTAATTGGCACTGCTGTGCTCTTCACTGTAAACTGTGCTCTGCATGTGTCTTGCAGTCGCATGTCGACAATAATTGCCGTTTGCCACTTTTCCACCCATTACCTAGTCCTAAGTAAAAAGCACTTGGTCGGGGAATTTTCTGAATGTTATCTATCGGGGCGTCTAAGCTTTTAACAGAGTCAACACCCTTTAGCTTAACTAGAAACATTAAAGCCTTTCTAACCCATTCCCAGACACTGCACCCTTTTGGTCGAAAAGGTAAACTTGATAAAAGCCGAACAACTATAACATTCGAAAGTACATATTGGAGAATGCATTTAAAAATTAAAAATAATCACTTAATTAGCTTAAAATGCAAGTAGCTTAATTAACAAAACATGAAATGAAAAAATTAGCATCACACGGGAAGTAAATACGTAATTAACGGAAAAGAAAATAATTAATAATTTCATGGCCGCAGTAGTGTCCATTCGGGCGTACCGTCCTGGGGCTGCGGCTTCGTTGGCGGATTTGCAGTGCACAGCGAACCGCACGTTCACTGTGACTTCCCTGTGCACCGCGGGCCGTCATTCAGTCACACATGGTCGTCCTCGAGTCATCGGAGTGTCTGCGCAAAGTTGTCGTTACGTTTTTACGCATGATTGGCTAGCCATATTTCCACCTACACTACTACCATTACCACAGATTATTACATGCTAGAAAGCATAGATGGAAGTTATCACACTAGAGTGTAACAAAACTTGTGTAAATGCACTAGTGTCATTTTTTGCCATGCCAAATGAAAACATTCTGGTGCTAATCTCAGCGTGGGGGCATAGTGTTGCTGGTTATATGGAATAAAAACAATGAACAGCAAGCCAAACTTGAAATTCTAGCAAAAAAATGACATGGTTCAATATGCTAAATAATAAAATGATGTCACTCAGCAGATAAGGTACTTGTATATGGAATAATGTCAGCACTCATCGCGGGCATTTTGGCGCCATTTCTGGCGCCATGAAAAACAATGGCGCCGGGCGCCAAATTGGCGCCAGCAAAAATGGTGCCAAGGGCGCCATGGCGCCATTCGGAATGAGGGCGCCAGATAAAATGGCGCCAGGCGCCAATGGCGCCATGGCGCTGGCGCCCTTTGGCGCCATCGAATGGCGCCAGTGCCATGGCGCCATTCCATCACTAGTATTGATTCATATTTTATCCTTAGAAAATTGTAGACCCGTAGCATGATCCACACTCGTGTAATTAATATTACGACGTCATTTTACGTCGTCATTTCACGTCGAATCGACGCTGAGCTCTAATTCCGGCTTTATTGATAACATTACCTTATTAACCTAAATATGGTTTCATTCACTGTCTAGCGATATGTCCGTCGAGCGTAACGATGGCAAAAAAATTCGAAAATTCGAAAACGTTTTCAAATTTTCGAATTTTTTGGACTTTTCAATTTTTTGAGCACGCGGTAAAACATGCATAAAAATCGATTTTATTTTCAAAAAATTCGAAAATTCAAAAAGGTTTTTGGATTTTTGAATCTTTTTGCCTATTTTTGGTGAAAAATGGGTAAAAATGCAAAAAAAATAAATCAAATCAAAACATCAAGTTTGCATGGATTGTTTTGTAGCCGTAGAACTTTAATGTGCAAATATTTACATCCGCGGTACCAGCACAGAAGGCTGTAAAACATTTAATTTGCATTGCAGCTACACATAGAGTAGTTTGTGTAGCTATCTACGCTTTTATGTCCAAATATATCCTGTTTGGACACATTTATTACCTATTTTGGGTACACAAATGCCTACTATTTACTACGATCCTTTCTGACGAAATAATAAAAAAACCCTCGAATAAACCCCCCCTCAAATTTTGCTGGCGAAATAATAAACCCCCATGGGGGTATTTCGAGGTAATACGGTAGTTGGGACTTTTCACCATAGAGAAATGGGGGACAGCAGGTTCATCATACTTTCGTCGCTTCCTACTCCATTATAAAATACTACTCGGTTATAAACTCATAATGTCCATTATGAGGGGGGTATTTCGAGGGGGGAGGGGTATTTCGAGGGGGGGGGGGTTTCGAGGGGGGGTATTTCGAGGAAATACGGTATTGATAATTCAGACTAAAAACACAATAAAAATACTAGAAAATGCAATAATTTGATGAAAAAATTCGAAAAGTCACAAAAAAAATTTGAAAAGTGTTCGAAAATTTGGAAACTAAATTCGAAATCTATTTTTGGAAAAAATTCGAAATTCGAAAAGTCGTTTTGGAAAAAAACACTCAAAATTTTTAATACTTTTTTCATGACGGTTTGCCATCATTAGTCGAGCATCGAGTATACATTCATACCCAACCTGGGCTTCTCTGTTTCCATTTTTTGATTAGAATTTTTTCAGAACGCACCTGAAATGCAGCCATGCACAAGTACAAGTGGAGTGCTGTCAGTAACTATTATAGCTTGGACAATTCAAAACAGATTCATTATGCTTGGCTTGATGTAACATCTCTAATGTCCATCTGAAAATTACAAATATTGCTGCCCTGAATAAAGGTTCTGTAATAAATTACCATATTTTCTCGAAATACCCTCGGGGGGGGGGGGGTTATTTTTTGCCAGCAAATTTAGAGGGGGGTTAATTCGAGGAAGGTGGCTTATTCGAGGGGGCTATTATTTCGTTAGGAATTTTTTGAAATTCCACACAATCAGAGGTAGCATAATTCAATAAAAATCGAGATGTAATTATAAGCGTCTGCAAACATACACGTCTATAAACCGTCTATAAACCGCGGACACCGTTTTTTTTGTTTGTTTTTTTTGCAGCGTTTTTCGTTCATCCACCCCAATTGTTTTTCAGACTTATTATATCACGTCATGATGATATGCTAGGATGGGTTGATATGGGTATACCCGGCGGACAGCACACCTAGTTTGAAAACCTACCATAATTTAATGAATAAAATCTTGTGATCAACTTCGTAATTAATTATTCCATAGTAAAAACGAGATACTATGATGAGAAAACTGTAAAAAAAATTTGGTTCAATATTCAGATGGGTTATGGTAGGTTTCCATACTAAGTGTGATGTCCGCCGAGTACCGTATTTCCTCGAAATACCCCCCCCCCTCGAAATACCGCCCCTCAAAATATGCACTATGTATTTGTGGTTCGGGAAATGCATAACAGACGTTCAAAACACTTACTGTGTTACGTAAGAACATCGTTTATACCATCTACATCCTTATATAAGGCTGTAAAAACTTATAAATCCTGGTTATTGTTGCATTTTTCACATTTTTCTCTCAAAATTCCCACTCTGAAAAAATAAACCCCTGGGGCCAGATTTAATTCTCCCTACAGATTTGTAGGGTAGGGCGTACGCCCGATAGATTTTTTCAAGTTCAGCCGCATCGACGCACATGCACCGAGAGCAAGGCGGTTTGTAAAATATACGAAACCATCCCTTTAGGTCGCCAATATTGCAATATGACGTATATCGCTTCGATTTTGGCACGGAAATCATGATTTTGTCATTTCTTGGCAGTCTGCCAATTCGCTTTTTATTTTATTTTGTCGGGCGGGTTACTCCCATAATTCGCGCTTTATTTTATTTTGTCGGGCGGGTTACTCCCATAATTCGCGCTTTTGTACGCTCGTGCATGCATTTCTTTCTTGTCGCTGCCCTCATGGTTTCGGTTGCAGACAGTGAACACTAAAAAAGTGACCACCTGACTACACAAAAGCGCGACTTATGCGAGTAACCCGCCCGACAAAATAAAACATAAAAACGAATTGGCCGACGGCCAAGAAATGACGAAATCATGATTTCCGTGCCAAAATCGAAGCGATATACGTCATATTGCAATATTGGCGACCTTAAGGGATGGTTTCGTATATTTCACAAACCGCCTTGCTCTTGGTGCATGTGCGTCGATGCGGCTGAACTTTAAAAAATCTATCGGGCGTACGCCCTACCCTACAAATCTGTAGGGAGAATTAAATCTGGCCCCTGGGGGTATTTCGAGGAAATACGGTATATCAGTTTCACATCAGTCCCTAGTGAATGCGGCATGCTCCCGGAGGTGGCAAAGCTCAAGAGTGGGCCTGCAGACCAGAGTTGCAAAAGCGTATTTTCAATTTTTGCATACCTGAAATAACTGGGTAAATGGGTATTAATACTTCCGTTTATGCTTACGCTTTCGTAAAATAGCTGTACACTTTATTGCGCTTTCCCGGTCGAATTACCCGGATACTTAAACCGTATAAAAAAACTTTACACATGGTCCAGTTTGATGCTTTTGAAAAAGCGTAAAACTACAAAAACGAAACGGATGAGAATGCGTACAAAAACGACTGGGTGTGTGCAGTAACGTACAGAAAGTAGCGGCACATGTACAAATTGTGTTGAAATATGAACGTCTAATGAAAATTGTGTTAGCAAAATTGTGGCTAAAGATGAATATTGGGGTGATAATATTCCGAGGACGATGTTGTCGCCGTCAACAGCAGTAAGGTGAAAATTTTTATGCTTACGCTTTTTTATGCTTCCCTAGGTATTTTAAAAATACCTTTCGCGTTAGTATCCAACTCTCAATTTGGAAAGTGTATTTACACTTATGCTTTCTAGAAATACCGGTATTTTAACAACTCTGCGGCAGACTAGCTCGCAAGAAATACTGTCGGTTTTACTCTGATAAAACAGTATACATTTTTTTTGGCATTTTTGATGTTTCATAAACTCAAACCGACGGTGCCACATGATCGAGGGGCACAGATTTTTATCCCTGCAGCATGTTTTTCGCACACGCATATGCAAACATAACCTCTACTTGAAGGTACATAAGTACCATAGTTGTTAAAACGTATTTACGTTTACTCGATAAATACGGATACTCGAGTACTGCGTAAATACGTTTACGTTTCCTCCTGAAAACAATACCGGTACGCACTTACCCGCGTACTTTTTGAAAGTTCGCGAGTACCAAAAACGTATTTAACAGAGTTGTTAGAATTACTGAACTTATTTTAAAGTATATGTAAATGTAACGTATTTTTTTTACTCACCACAAATTATCAAAAACGTGAAATACTTTCTTTTTACTTGTACGTACGCGTAAATTTGGGTACTTTTCTTGCGAGTGTAGAAACGACTACTTTTCGTCATTCCTGACGCTACACCTTTTGTGAGGCGTCAATACTTTTTTCAAGTGGGTGTGAAGTTTTCATACGTGTACAACACAACGTATGTTTTTGTTTAAGAAAATGATAGATAACATAGTTTTCAGGGTCTCTTTATTCTAGGAGATAAAAATAGCAAGATTGGCTCTACACACGCTAGTTGACATCGACACCAAATGTCAACTGGTTTCGTTCCCGTTTGAAGGTCGTTCGTCGGCTCGTCAGCAAGCTTTGAATCGGGATTGGCACCAGTTGACATTTGGTGTCGGTGTCAACTGCGTGTGCAGGGCCAATAGCGGCAACAAAATCACTAGAATACTGAAATACATTTTTCGTACGCGTATGCTTTGAAAATGTACGCGTACGTGGGCGTACGGTATTTTTTTTAGAAAGTATATGTAAATGTATTTACCGCTTACACGCGTACGCGTATTTTTCGAGTAAACGTATGTACCTTTTAACAACTTTGGTATTTAAGCGGGACATACCTAGAAAGCGACATTTTGACAGACAGAGCGTGGCAAAAGTAGGACATTCTCCTATGAAATAGTTAACGGGAGAAAAAACACATTTGATGTATTCTAGAGTAAAAATTGACTAACTTTCTGATTTTTACGTTTTCTGTGAGAAAAATACTCACTTTAACATTTTATATGAGACAATTACTCATTATACGTTTTATGTGAGAAAAATACTCAGTTTTACGTTTTCTCTGAAAAAAAGTATTTTACTCACGTTCAGGGTTGGCAAAATCTCAGAAAAGAATAAAAATAAAATAAAATGGAAAATTGAAGAATAAAATAAAATAAAATAAAATGGAAAATTTCAAAATAAAAATAAAAATTGTATAAAAATTTGAATTTTTGTAAAATTTTTGTAAAATTGTATACAAATTCATATTTTTGTAAAAATTGTATAAAAATTCATATTTTTTGTAAAATTTTTTTCTGTTGTTTATAGTTCAACCTGTTCATTCGCGGAGCTGGGGCAGTCCCAAGCCATGTAAAGTGTCAAAATGTCATATGAAATGGAGTGGAAAGTGTCAATTTTCATGAAAATGTTAAGTAAAGTGTCAATTGTCATGACAAATATAAATTTAAGTGAAACTGTAAAGCAAATTGTATCCAAATCTTATCTTTTGTATCCAAATCTTGTTGTTTTTGTAACCAAATCTTATGTGAACATTTGGATACAAAAACATGAGATTTGGATACCAAAATATAAGGTTTGGATACCCAAACATAATATTCAGTTACACAATTTACACTCTGCACAACATTTGTCATGACAATTGACACTTTGCATAATGTTTTACAAATGCGCCCAGCACACTCCAGTAATCCTTCTACTGATAATGCAAACCATTCTTATCGATAATTGTAACTTAACACTTGCAACTAGCTAACAATACCTACTGCATGCAACTTTTGCAAAGTAATGGAAAAAATTGTCACACGTTTTTCATGTTTAGGTCTAATTATCACATTTTTCTGACCTTGCATGCAAGATTCAGATTTTTTGTAAAATTTCTGTAAAATTGTTGTAAAATTTTGTAAAATGGTCCATTTTATTATTTTATTATTATTTTGGAATAAAATAAAATAAAATGAAACAAGAATAAAATAAAAATAAAATACATTTTTATACAATTTTTATACAATTTGTATACAAATGATTTTTATAAAACCAACCCTGCTCACGTTGTATGCAGCGTAAAAGTATTCAAAAAATACTTTACGTTTTCTGTACTCAGGGTTGAGTAAAAATAAAATACTTTACGTTTATGTTTACTTCAATAAGTAATTTGTAAAGTATTAATGTGTAAAAGTTCATTACTTTGACCAACTCTGATGTCTACTATAACATGTGTTGCTCAATCAGGTGGAGTTACAGCACAACGATAAATAGAAAAATCCGAAAAATGGTCCGCCAAATCAACTTCATGATCACGGTGAGGCCCTAAAACCGATTTTCATCCAACGTTTTTCATTCAAATTCGGATTTCACACCTCGCACATAATAAATTTTTGCAAAGAAAAACGATTATTAAACATGAATTTTTATTAAAGAATCTTGAAAAAATGAAAATAATGAATCACCTCATGAGAATTATATTTTATATATCTAACTGTTGGCTATTGCGCTTAGCATTGAAAAATCTCTGGGAGATTTATATTAAAAAATTACAGAAAATAAAAGATTTTCTGAGATTTGTATTTTTTCCACAATTTTCCAGAGAGATTTAATTATATTTTCTTTTTGAGAGATTTTCTGAGATTTTTAAAAATATCAGAAAATCTCATAAATTCTGATATTTATATTTATTTATATTTTTTCAGATATTTTGAGAGTGATTTAATTATGTTTTTTTCTTGAGAGATTTTCTGAGATTATATTTAATTATATTTTCTAAAAATTGATGATTTTTTCAATGCTTATTGCGCTACAGACAGAGTCATTTGGAGGTAATATCTAATTTGATGATTGACGAGAACCTATCACAGATCATCATGTTGCTTTTTTTCATATGTGTGCAGGTGCAGCCCTGTGTCTGCGTGCTGCCCATCTTTTGTATACAAATTGCACACAGAATTTACTGCATCGTGTTCAAACAATGCACAGTCGGTTTTTCTGCGTAAAGTAGATGTAAATGGTAGTTACCTACCTACCGTATTACCTCGAATTAACCCCCCCTCGAAATACCCCCCCTAAAATTCGGCTGAGGAAATAATAAACCCCCCTCGAAATACCCCCCCCCTACAATTGAGTGTAAAGAGAACGTGCATGACTAATACCGCAGTTTGTGATCTGTACAATGCAGAACGTTAAAACTGATGATTAAGTGACATTAGGGAAGGGTATATGTGTATATACAGTTATATATGCCTATAAACACATATACATCTATGTAATTGTTCGATTTTTCTACGTTTGCGTATGGGGAATTTCCGAAAAATTTCTGGCGAATTAATAGGCCCCCCCTCGAATAAACCCCCCCTCGAATTATCCCCCCCTCAAATTTTGCTGGCGAAATAATAAACCCCCTGGGGGTATTTCGAGGTAATACGGTATATTAATTTTGCATCTGTAGGTAGACATTCTTGTGCATTTGGGTGTCAATGATGCTGTGTATACGTATATGATGTGCTGAATTGACATTTTTGAGGTATGAGGTAAAAATGAGGTATGAGATTTTGATGCTTTGTATGTACAATCTTACTGTGGTACTGGTTCCCTCTGAGTAAATAATAATATGCAACAACCATATAAAGCTGAAATGAGTGATTAGAAAGTTTGCAATAAGATCAATTTCTCACCCTTCTCAACTCACTTCAAACACTTGAAAGCACATTGTTTTCCACCACTAGTGCCATGTGCAAACTCTGGTCCAGCCAGTGTTCCCAGCAGTGTGCCCCTGGCCATTCCAGTGGCAGCCACGCCATCAGACCCAGTTGATTGTTTTACAGGGTGGACCAGGAAATTTCCAGTCACATTTTTGTAAATGAAGTGGCCGTTTTTTTAATACTGAGCCCATTTTTAGGGTACTAATTAGGAAAGTTGTCTAGTTTTTGTTGCTTACAAACTAATTGTGCAACATGCCTGCGGTGATACTACAGATTGCAGTTTCCAGGGAATTTAAAGCTAGCATATGTCACTTGACATTGCATATAACACTTCACGTTCAAATGACCATATATTTGAAACTATTGATCATGCAATACACTGTGAAAAATTGAACATTGACCAGTTTGGACCTAGTGTATAGTCATTTAAACACAAAAAGTGATATTTAAGCCGGAATTACAGCTCAGCGGCATTTGACGTGAAATGATGACGTCGTAAAATTGATTACATCAAAATAGACAAAGGTACAGCATTGAAATTTCAGAATTAGATGGTTCTAGTAATTGTGTGTAATGTCCCAAAAAAAATACCAAATAATCATTATTTAAGTAGTTATTTATTTAACGTCAAAATTGTTTGGTGACGTAAAATGTTTGACGTGAAATGTTGACGTTAAATGTGTAAATTTTGACGTAAAATTAATAACTCATTAAATAATAATTATTTTCTTAATTTTTTTAGGACATTACACACAATTACTAGAACTTTCAAATTCTGAAATTTCAACGCTGTACCTAGGTATGTCTATTTTTTTGATGTACCGTATTACCTCGAAATACCCCCATGGGGGTTTATTATTTCGCCAGCAAAATTTGAGGGGGGGTTAATTCGAGGGGGGGGTTTATTCGAGGGGGGGTTTTATTATTTCCTCAGAAATTTTCGTAAGGACCGTAGTAAATGGTAGGCATTTTCATACCCAAAACAGGTAAAAAATGTGTCCAAACAGGATATATTTGGACATAAAAACGTAGATAGCTACACAAACTAGTCTATGTGTAGCTGCAATGTAAATTAACAGTACTATACATCATGTACATTGCATACATGACGTATTTATTATGTACGTGACGTACATCATTCCGAAGGGGGGGGGGGTATTTCGAGGGGGGGGTTTATTATTTCCCCAGCCCATTTTGAGGGGGGGTTTATTCGAGGGGGGGGTCAATTCAAGGGGGGGGATAATTCGAGGTAATACGGTAATCAATTTTACGACGTCATCATTTCACGTCAAACACCGCTGAGCTGTAATTCCGGCTTGATAATCAGCAGATAAATCAGTTATTTCATTCCATTCTACCCCCAATTTCCGGGCCACCCTGTACATAGGTAGCCATTGCTGGCGCATCTGTGCAGCAAAGTTATTTATAAATATAAGGATCAATGATAGAATTTTGTTGGCTCTCAACCTTTTTTTGGTAGACAACAAAAATTCAGTATAAAATGTAGATGCAAAAACATGACAGTGCAAAGTGTGAAATTTTGGTTAAATTTTCAACTGTCAGAATTTTGGAGAAAAAATTTGCTTCTAGGAAAGTAGAAACATCAACTCGACATTGTATATCCTCTAATAAGACCACAATGGAGTTATATTTGCATCAGAAGTTTTTAGGGAGGAGTTATTCTGGGGGAGGGCATTTGAGGGGTGGGTTATTGTTTCGACTGGGTATTTATAACAAAATTCGTGATCAATTGTTAAAATGTATTGTTTAAATCGACATTAGTTCGATAAACCTGTAAGTTGGAATGAAATCAAATAAAATTCAGGCTCTGAAATCCATGCTAGTTAATGTCAGTTGGAAAAGTCACACACATAAAACGTTTTTTTACATGTTATAGGTATCTTTCCCACCCATCACAGAGGGGGATGTATTGTTCCCTCACCCTGTTAACATGGAAGGACTTATTTGAGCATATACCTTACATAAATTATTACCCTTGGCCAGGGTTGGTTTTAATAAAATTATTTTTATGTAAATTGTAGTAAAATTGTATAAAAATTGTAATTTTTTATATTTTATTCTTCAATTTTCCATTTTATTTTTATTTTATACTTCAATTTCTATTTTATTCTTTTTTTTAGATCGTGACCAGAATTGGTTTTTGTCAAAAAATTTTACTCAAATTGTTGTAAAATTGTATAAAAAATGTATTTTATTTATATTTTATTCTTCAATTTTCCATTTTATTTTTACTTTTTTTCTGAGATGTTGCCAACCCTGCCCTTGGCAATGTAAATACCTATACCTTTGACGCAGAGTGCCCGTCGTTCAGCAGTGGGGCCCAGCCTTTGAGTTTCCCCAGTTGATGCAATCAGGAGACTTGTCACCTCTGATGGTGGGGGGGGGGGGGTTATTTTTTTAATTTGTGATATTATAATGTGTGAATTTTGACAACTTGATTTGCGTTTGAACAAATTGAACAACCGTAGTACCTTGAATTAACCCACCTTGAATCACCCTCGAAATACCCCTTAAAATTTTAATGAGGAAATAATAAACCCCCTCGAAATACCCCACACAAATTGAGTGTAAAAAGAATGTAAATGACAAATACCGCGGTTTGTGATCTGTGTTATGCAGACACACGTTGAAACCAATACCACACGTTGAAACCAACACACGTAGAAACCAACACAGTTGAAACCAACAAACGTTGAAACCAACACACGTTGAAACCACCACACGTTGAAACCAATGACTGAATGACGTTAGGACAGGGTTTAAGCCGGATTTACAGCATAACGATAAAAAGAAGGTGATACGACAAATAAAACGTCACCGATAAATCCATTATTTTCATGTTTTCAAGTTTTTTAGAGAAAATAAATGTTCAATACTCGAATTAAAATGAAAAAAATTTCATATGAGAGATGTGAAATTCGAATTTGAATGAAAAACGTTCGATAAAAAATGGTCCGCCGACTAGTGATGTGAAAAGCGCCAGTATTTTGACGCCAAGCGCCAAAAGCGCCATGGCGCTTTTCATGGGCATGGCGCCAAGCACCAATGGCGCCACAGGAAATTAGCCCCAAGCGCTTTTTATGATGCTTTTTGTTTTGGCGCTAGCGCCAGGCGCCAGCGCCATGGCGCTTTTACATCACTACCGCCAACAAATCAATTTCACAGTGATGCCAAAAAATCAATTTGTCGTTGGCCAAGTAGTGATGTTAAAGGCACCGGGAAAAATGGCACCGCACCGCACCGGCACCTTTGCCAACGCATGGAAAGGGCACCTGGCACCCTGGGGCACCGGCCAGAAAATGGCACCGCACCGCACCGGCACCGGTGCCTTTTGGAAAAAATGGCACCGGCACCTAAGGGCACCGGCGGGTTGCCGGTGCTAGCACCGAAAGGCACCGCACCGGGCTGGAATTTCTGAAGTAAATATCGGGCAGTTTCTCAGTGGTCTCACCTTTGGAAGGGCATATTTCCATGAATTTTCAACCGATTTTGATGGTTGAGCACTTAAAATGATCAGAATGATGTGGCAATCACTTTTATGAAGCAATTACAATGATTACAAATGAAAGATAAAATATTTAATTCACTGCAATGTCCATAGCCACTATTGTCTACTGATCGGAGTCGTTGTTGTACAGAGAATGGATCTATCTCTGTCATAAACTGAAAACAAATTTTGAACAAACAAGTAAGATAAATATAAAAATGATTTAAAATTCAACAAAATTTTAGATTCGCTCATCAGATCATGTATCGGGTTTAATGGATTTCACAGTAGGTATATTTATTTGATGGGAGGTTTACAAAATAGGCAAAAACGGTTGGGTAAATATATCGCTGTTATTTGAAATATGAATAAGCACATACTATGGACAAAATTGCACAGTCCATGAGACCTTGGCTGGTGCCTTTCCCGGTGCCTTTTACTTTGGCCTGGTGCTAGCACCTTTGGCACCGGCAAAAAAATGGCACCGCACCGCACCAGCACAGGTGCTATTCTGAAAAAAATGGCACCGGCACCGGCATGGCACCCCTGAAGATTGCAATGGCACCGCACCAGCACCGGTGCTGGTGCCCTTCGGTGCCCAGCACCGGGGCACCGGTGCCCCGGTGCCTTTACATCACTATGGCCAAGTCGTGCAATGACCGCCGACAAATTGATTTTAGGACATCACCGTGAAATTAATTTGTTGGCGGACCATTTTTCATCGAACGTTTTTCATTCAAATTCGAATTGACCATCTCCGATATGAAAATTTTTTCATTCTAATTCAAGTATTGAACATTTATTTTCACTAAAAAACTTGAAAACATGAAAATAATGGATTTATCGGTGACGTTTGATTTATCACCTTCTATTTATCGTTATGCTGTAACTCCGGCTTAGGTAATGCGTATATTACATCTATAAACACATATACAGCTATGTAATTGTTTGCTTTTTCTACGTCAGAGTATGTGGAATTTCACAAAATTTCTGGCGAAATAATAGACCCCCTTCGAATTACCCCCCCCCCTGAAAATTTGCTGGCGAAATGATAAACCCCCTGGGGGTATTTCGAGGTAATACGGTATTTGACAAATTTAATGTAAAAGGCGTGCAAACTAAAGAGTCTCAAAACATGACAAAATGCCATTTCAGTGATTTATCAATTCTCACCTCTGAGATCAACATATTGAACAGCCATATTGTACGTGGAAGCAGTTGATTCTACGTTTTCAATTTCGCCCCTATAACACGGCGCAGTTGTTAGGCGACAATCTCCATCGGTACTACTCCAGCTAAAACAGCGGCACCTGCCATTGAAAGATGATGTTAATAATGCAAAATTTCAAAATTCAGAATGACTGAATTTACGACGGGAGCCCGGCTCGAGCAAATTATTCCGAGCTCGGTATCATCAAAAAACAAAGTGTTATGCAAACTGTGCTTTTTCATGGAAAATAGAATATATATCCCCATAAAGCCGGTATTACAGCTTGATGTAAAATTTAACAAAAATTTATTTACATAGCGTAATATTCATTACTAAAAAAGGAATAGTGATACAGTGCTACGAGCCCGTGTCATCCGACATCTAAACCCATCCTACATCTAGACCGACCACACATCTAATTCTACCCATCGCACATCTAAACCACCCACAGTTGTGGGATGGGCTTAGCTGTGTGATGGGTGCGTGTCAGCAAACACAAAGTACTTCCCCCTGCGAAGTGCTCCTCGGGACTTTGCGTGGAGCAGCAAATATCACCAGTATAGTATTAAGAAAATGTTGTAAATGACATTTTATCACATTGATTTCAATGTTTTTCTGTGCTTTTCTCCCGTAAATTATTTGTTTCGCTGCTCCCTTGAAACATTTCTTGTCCGACTAGACTTCAGTTCTATATTTCTTTTCTTTTTCTATCTGTTTGTATTTTATGCCCTTGACTTGTAGAGCCAACCGCGGTATGTGTGTTAAATAAAAAATAAATAAAATTTCCATTCATTCCCTGAAAAAGTTACATCCCCTGAAAACATTTCCCTGAAACTACTTGTCCCCCACGTTTTTCCCAGTTTTAATCATAAATATTCCATTGCCAGCTAAATCAATGATAATTACAAACCTATTTACAGAATTTCACATGAGTGTGGGTGTCGGTGGCTGGCTGGGAAGTTAACAGTCATTATGTGAAGTTAACAAAATTCCAATTTCACATCTGGATATGCTTACATATTGTAAAATCAAGAGTACAAGACACAGATATTGGTGTACATGCCCATTCCTTCATTGGGTGGGCTGCAAACACAAAGGCATGTGAAATAACGCGCAAATCACTTTACTTGACATGTCTCTAATACCCAGCCCATCACACATCTTACCCCATCACACATCTAAGCCCATCCAACATCTATGGGGGGTTTAGATGTGCTATGGGCCTAGATGTCTGATGGGTAGAATTATATGTGTGGTCAGTCTAGATGTGGGATGGGTTTAGATGTCAGTGAAGCATGGTCCAGTGCTACAACTTTACAGTAATGTAGTGCTATCAATAATCTTTATTGTGTCCAAATGTCACTTTAGTAAACATCTGTTAGTTAAACAGTTATTAATTCTCTGGTAATCACTTTTGATTTTACATGAACTATTTTAAACACCTTCCCGGTCAAGTAAGCCACCCATTTTTTTTCTTTCATTTCGGAAGCTATATCTCGGGCTATGGTGGGGTTATAGAGCTGAAACTTTGTGAATATATACTTGTAACATCCCTCTACTCTGCATCAATGGGGGGAGGCATGGCGACCAACTACAGGGTGGGTCGCCCTATATGCAACAATTTTTTGCCAGGTTTTCAGTGTCCCAAACAAGTACACCACCCACTTGATTAGCTACACTGAAGGGGTTGTATCTCCAGTTGTAGGGGTGGTAGAAAGCTAAAATTTTAGGGGTATCTTGGCAACACACACCCCTACTATACACCAGTGGGGCAGCTCCCGACGACCCACTACAGTTTGTGCCGCACTGTATAAAGTTGTTGTTTTTTTAAAAAGCGACACAAGTGTCCCAAGTAAGTTCACCACCTAAAGGAATTTAAAAATTTTTTTGAGAACATACCTTATATAAAAACTGAATCAGGTTTTCACCCTAGTTCTGCTAATTAATATTTTTTCCTTTGTTTAGCCACCCCCATCATAAATGGCAGACCAAAAATTTCACTTTAAACCACTTTTTTGTTTCACACTTTAAAAGTTGGTTTACAAAGTTCAGTAGAGGAGGGTCTAAGGTTCAAAGTTACGTAAACAACATAACCTCCAAAATGGCAACAAAAGGAAATTTATTTGGGGTGAATTCTACGATGTCATAATGATGTCATTGCAGGAACAAAAATTTTCAGAAGTTTCACTTTTTCATTCCACCCATATAAATTTACTTATGTCGCCATTTTGGAGGTCATGTTGTTTACGTAACTTTGAACCTTATACCCTCCTCTACTGAACTTTGTAAACCAACTTTTCAAGTGTGGAACAAAAAATTGGTTTAAAGTGAAATTTTTGGCCTGCCATTCATGATGGGGGTGGCTAAACAAAGGAAAAAATTTTAATTAGCAGAACTAGGATGAAAACATGATTCAGTTTTTATATAAGGTATGTTCTCAACAAATTTTTTAATTCCTTTAGGTGGTGAACTTACTTGGGACACTTGGGTCGTTTTTTAAAAAACAACAAATTTATACAGTGCGGCACAAACTGTAGTGGGTCGACGGGAGCTGCCCCACTGGTGTATAGTAGGGGTGGGTGTCGCCACGATACCCCTAAAATTTTAGCTGTCTACCACCCCCACAACTGGAGATACAGCCCCTTTAGTGTAGTGTTGTGGGCACGGGTGTCTGAGCAAGGGCAAACATACACCCGGCGCACAAAAAACTCTAACTCGTCGAAGTGCCGAACTTCGTGGAGGACAGCGGTGGGGCCTTGACAGAGTCGGTGCCAAGCCCCGGTGCTGGAGACAAGTGGAGGAACGCGTGCGTGATACAGTGTTGCTTTATTTGGAGGGTGAACCGTCGCCTCGCGACACTGGCTTCACAAGTAATAAATTGCGTTCATTTTTATGCGGGGTTATTCGAGGGAGAACAAAAAAGAGTCATGCGAGTGAGCACAACTGACTCAACTGAAAACCGCGGCCGTTATAAATGCCGGCTGGCGCATGAGCCTTGCGGGTGTCGCCGCGGCCACCCGCCGCACTGCGCGCTCATGGCGCGCAGTGCTGCGGGCGACCGGGGCGACACTCGCGTGCGCACGCGCCCGCCGGAAACCACGCCTCCGCGCGCGCCGCCATGGCGACCCGGCGCCCGGCCGCCTTAATGCGACCGGACGCCGCGCCGTCATGGCGACGCCCGCGGCGGCTCACCTTCAAACACGCCCAATGGCGACACCCCCCCCCAAGCCCGGGGTAGGGGTACCGAAAAACCGAACGGAAAAAATGTGAATTTGTAAAGTGAAAGGCAGTAAAAATGAAAAACCTGTTAGCACACAATTTTCGCAACCGGAAAATCCGAACCAAATTAGTGATTTGTAAAAAAATCAACCTGAGTAAATCGAAATTCAAAAATACCCGTGTCCACTCATCATCAAATATGTCAAAAGGACAAAAACAAACAAAAAAATCGACTCCCGCTGCACAAATCGAAACTCAAAGAAAAAAAAGTACAAATACTTATTCATCATACATCCCATTACCGCTCATTTTTGCTTCTTCTTGCCGGCCTTCTTGAACTCCGATGTCTGAATGTTGGCTGGCCGTTCATTTTCTTCGCCTGCGCTTTCGCCCAACGGTGTCGGCGGCCGGGGGCGGGGAATGCGACTTGTCGATGGCTGGATCGGCGATAGGAGGGGGGGGAGCGAAGTGAAATAATCGCAAATGTTTTTCACACCGTGCCACACCTCAGACGGGCTGTGCGGCAGCAGCTCGCTGTCGCTGTAGTCGAGCGGGGCGGGGCTGAGTTCGGGTGACTGATTTCCGGGCTCGGTGGGGGGTGGCTTTTTTCGGGCCGCCGCCGCGTCTTCTTCGGATGCCTCGAGGAGCTCCTCGGCAGTCTGGAGCTCCTCTTGGCACTCGTCCAACTGCTGGCGCAGGCTGTCCCGCTCCGTCCGAATGCGAGCCTCCGCATTCAAACTCCAGCGAAGCATGGGCAGTGCTTCCCTGGGGTGGAGCGACAGGCGCTCCACGGCCGACGACAGTAAGTCGACCGTGTCGCGCAGCTTCTGCATCTCGTCGCTGTCTGGGGGGGGTGGCGGGGCGTTTTGTGTACCGGTGACCGTGTGGGCCGTTGACGCCAATTTTTTATTTTGCCACTCACCAGGGGGGGCGGCGGGGGTCACGTGCAGGGGCGTGGACAGCAAAGGCGTGGTCGGGACTTTGCGCGGGATATCTGCGCACCCGGTCATGTGTTTTTCCACCCACTTAGTGTTCCAAAAAATTTTTCCCGTTGACTCACTCGACATTTTCAGGGGTTTGGCAGCCGCGGCCGTGCGGTCGGCGAGTGCGGGGCGGCGCGTGTTGTGGTCTGCGTGGGCCGTTTCGAGTTTACTCTGGCCATGCATTTGCGAGAAAAAACATGCGGGAACGGGGTGCACACCTGAAGTTGGTTTCGGCTGGAGCGTGTTCAACGGCACCGGCGCCTGTATGTTGGCGTGGGCGACCACGCTCTCCAGCGACCGCCTCTGCTCATGCTGGGGGGCCATGGGGCGGTTCTGAGAGGTGGGGGGGTCCCGTTGTGTGGATGGGTTTATGGCTTGGCAGTGGCGGATTGAACTGACCCAATCCGTCGCGATGCGCTTGGCGCTTGGCTCGCGGAACGGTGGGCTGATTGGGCGAAAACGGGGGCGGCCTGCGTCTGCGGCCGGCGCTGCCGGTCGCGTTCCGCTGCTGTCGCGCCTGCCGTCCGTTCTGCCCACGCGCGAGTCGGCGACGCTGTATCGGCCGGCCATCTTGTCCACATTCGTCTCTGAGGTGGAGATTTTTTCTTTTTTATTTTTTATTTCATTTGCTGGCGTGAGTGCACTCATTGGTACTCTCCGGAGAGAGTCCCCCGTGTCTATTATGGCAACAGATTTGTCCACGCCCACTACATCATATGGGCCAGTGCGTAGGGGTCGTAATTTTTGCTCTACTGACAATCCCCAGTTTGTTTCTACGTAGGCGGCGTCGCCTATTTTTATGGGGGTCCCTGTTTTCAAGTCGTATACTCGCTTGTACCGGTCTTGTGCGTGTTTTAAGTGCATTTTGGCTTGCTGCCATAATTGCTGTAAATGTCCTGGGCGCTCTGCTGCTATCGGCACTCTTGTTGACAGTGCTTTAAGCGTTTTTTGCAGTCGCGTGTTACTGCTGGGGGGGCTGCAGTCAATATTGTCTGTTTTTGGGGGGCTGTCCATTTTATCCTCTGTTATTGGGGGTGTGTACCCAAACAGTAATTCGAATGGTGCGTGAGCAATGTCTCGGTTGTATGCTACATTCATTCGTAGTGCTATTTCGGGTAACGCCGCGGGCCAGTCGCTGGACTTGGAATTCCTTTGCGACCACTGGCGGGTTAGTTGCTCGACGCTGCGGATTGCTCGTTCCGCTAACCCGTTTGATTGCGAGTGGTAGGGGGTCGTTGTGCGCAGTGAGAAATTCCATTTGTGGGCCAGGTTGGATACATCTTTATTCACAAACTCTGTGCCATTGTCTGTAATCAGTTCTGTGGGTGGACCAAATAAATGGATGACGTGCTTTTCTAGGGCTTTTGCTACCGCTTCTCCTGTTAGTTGTCGCAGGGGTGCTAATACTACCGCTCTCGTGAGGTAGTCGATTGCGAGCAGCAGGTGGCGGTGTCCCCTGAATTCGGGCATTGGGGTTGTGTCTACCGCTACTTTCTGCCACGGTCTTGTGCCTGGTTCAACGGGGAACAGGGGGCTGGAGGCTTTTCGCTGCCCATCCTTGGTGATTTTGCAAATGTGGCATTTTTTCACAAATTCTAGCGCGTCTTGTCGCATGCCGGGCCACGCCGCTATTTTGGCAATCTGCTGCGTGGTTCGCTCGGCTCCGCCGTGTGCTCCCAGGAGACCGGCGTGTGCATCAATAAGTAGTTTCTCCCTCATGTGGAGGGGCGCCCATGGTCGTGGTCCCTGCGGACCCCTGTACTCAATGATGTCTCCCGTCCACGTGTACTGCGCGTGACCTATGGTGCCATTTTGCAGCTTGCCCTTCAGTGTTTCATACTCGGGATCTTTGCTTTGCTCGCGGTGCCAATTTGTGACTGTCTGGGAGTATCTGCTCATGTGGGGACACAGTTTATCTAATGGGATGCGGATACTTTCGCTTGCTCGCTGGAATGCTAGCGTGTCCAAGTCTTCGATCGGGTTTCGGCTCAGGGCGTCCGCAACGACATTGTGTTCCCCGGGGCAGTATTCGATTGTTAAATCCTTCAGCGACAGTCTCATGGCCCACCGGTGTGTCCACCTTTCAATTTTTCCATGAGCTGGTTTGACGAGTGCGTTAACTAGAGCTTTGTGGTCAGTCCGGAGGATTACTTTTTGCCCATCAATGTAATCGCCCAATCTATCCAGGGCCCATGTGCATGCTAATGCTTCTTTCTCAATGACTGACCAGTTTTTGTGTGTTGTGGGTAATTTCTTGGACACAAATGCGACAGGTCGTAACTGGTCGGGGTTTGTTGCGCATTTTTGCATTAATACTGCTCCCAGGCCGATATCACATGCATCCGTGTACAAGTAGTAGTCTTTCGACCGGTCTGGGTGGGCGAGTACCGGGGCAGTGCTGAGGATCAGTTTGAGGCTATCGTATGCGCTTTTTGCATCCTGTGTCCATTGCTCGTGTGGGGGAATCAGGTCATTTCCGTTCACTCGGTATTTCCCTTTGGCCATCTCGTTCAGCGGTGCCGCCAGTCGGTGAAAACCGGGAATGTGCTGGCTGAAATAGCCCGCTTTTCCTAGGAACGTTTTTATCGCTTGCTTCGTTGTCGGGGTGGGCATCTCTAGTATCGCGGCAATGTTGCTCCGTTTTGGAGCGATGCCTTTGTTACTCAGCTCGAAACCAAGAAATTTGACTTTGCTGCAAAAGAAGTGGCACTTTTCTGGTTTTAATCGAATGCCCGCCCACTTCAAGCGGTGGAATAATTGGATCAGGTGTTGCATGTGCTCTTCCGGGTTATTACTCGTGACTAAGCAATCGTCTATATACGCAAAAAATGCCGGTCGCTCTGGCTCTGTGTTTAATCCCGTCAGTACACAGTCCATGAGCCTCTGGAAACTTGCGCCGGCGTTTTTTAATCCTAGCGGCATGCGTGTGTAGCTGTACTGGCCACGGCTGCACACGAACGAGACCATGTCTCTTGTGGCGGGGTCGGAAATCGTGACGTTGTAGTATCCAAAACTTGCGTCCATGGTGGAAAAGACTGTTCTTTGGTTCATTTGCTGTAGCATGTCTGTGATTCGCGGGAGTGGATACGCATCTCGTACCGTGACGTCGTTTAGTTTCCGGAAATCCAAGCACAAGCGGTAGTCTGTTTTGCCCTTTGGGACGATTACTAGCGGGAATGCCCATGGGGACGCGGATGGCACTATCAGTTTCTTTTTTAGCATTTCATCAATAGTGCGCCAGACAAACGCGCGTTTTGGGGGGGTTTCGAAACGTGCGGCACATTTAATTGGTTCTGCCCCTGGCACTAGCTCAATTTTGTGCTCTGTCACTTGCGTTTCCCCGATGTCGTATTCGTTCATGCTAAACAAACCTTCTTGTCTGGCCAACAGGTTCTTGAACCGGTCTTGCATCTCTGGAGGCAGCGCATCTTGGCTTTCTGTTGGCAATCGCTTCCAGATTTCGTCAATGCGGTCTTGCTCCTGTTGTGTCAGCTCGCGCCACTCTGAGGGCTTGTTTGCTGGGGGTGGTGGACAGGGTAGTTCTTTCAATCCCTGGACTGTGGGTGTCTCTTGGTCTTCGAGGGCCAGGGCATGTGTTGTTGTGAATAATTCGGCCACTTTTGTGTGTGCGGGGACATGGCACTCTGTGCCTGTTGTGTTGGTTACACACATCCGAAATTCCGCTGCGTCCAGCCACTCGCGGTCTGGTTGCAGTATGGCGTTACATGCAAGTCCCGGTATTTGCTCGTGTAATTCTCCATTTGCGTCCCGCGTGTAGGGGTCCAGTGCATATGCAACTTTGTGCCCCGTGTCCAGCTGTGCGGGGATGGGAGTGCTTTTGTCTACTGCCACTTGCATGTAGGATCGCTGGCCGGCTGGGATGATTACTTTGTGTGTTGTGTACACGTTTGTTGTGTAATGCTGTTTTTGGTCCACCTGGCTATCCGTTCTGAATGCTTCGGCTTCTTGCTCGTATTCTTCGGATAGTCGTTTCAACTCTTTGTGCGCTGTCTGGACTATTTGTAGGGGGCCCCATATTGCTGCGCGCCCGATGAGTAGCGGGTCTGCTGGGGGCAGGAACTCCATTAATTTCACGACGGCTGGTAGCGTATCTGTGCGCTGCGCTCCGTCCGGGGTCTGGTGCTCTACTTCCATGTCATATATCCGGAGCCACTCGCCCTTGATGATGTTGCCGGACGTGCGGATGTGGCTGCCCATATAGGGTCTGAATTTTTGTCTTTCGCGTTCGGGGTTCATGTTGGCTTTGGCCCACACGCGCTCCAGTGTGGAGTCTTCGATGAAAAGCCCGATGTTGCATCCAGTGTCTATGTGGCCCGTAATGGGTACTCCGCCGAATGTGATAGTGGCCATCGGGTCAGGTGAACCCCTTGTGCGTGTGCATGTGTCCGCTTTTGTGCTTGCGACTGTGGGGATCCAGTCATCCAGGTTGCCCTCGTCTTCTGGGTCTTCGCTATCGTCCCACAGGTCGTTGTCTATTTCGAACTGTTCTTGTGTGCACCTACTGGAGGGTGTTTCTGTGAACGGGATGCCCATTTCGGTGCATTTTTGTTTCATGCTGCGCTTGGCGTCTTGCTCCGACTTTCCCCGTCGTGTGAGGGACTGTCTGATGTTATTCGCTCGGTCAGCTTGGTACGCTGTGGATTCTGGGTTGACGTAACATTTGTCGGGGCCGTGGGGCATGGGTCTCGGGTGCAAGTGGAAGGTGCACCACGGTCCTTTATAATTCTCAGGGTCAAATGCGGCCCTGGCGCCTTCCACATTGTTGTTTGTGCTGTACGCCTTTGGCTCGGACTGCCAATTTGTGTTATACCGGGGGCGGGTGCGTTGGTTCCTTTGCTCTTCCCGGCGCTGTGTTCTGGCTCGTTCGGCTTCTTTACGGGCAGCGTCAATTTTCGCAATGGCTCGGTTGATGGTACAGGCACCATCTTGCCAGCGCTCCCGCCACATATACCAGCAGTTTACTGGGGCGAGTTTGGGGGCTTCTGTGAAAAACTTGTCACCGATCATCCGCTGCCGTTCTTGGTCGGACATCGTTTCACTGACATGAAAGAAATTCGTGCAGAGTCGCGTATAGAACGAGGAGGCCGATTCACTGGGGTCCGGTTTCAAGTTGTACCAATCCGCTACCGAGTGGACTGTGTGGTCCGCTTTGTATGCTTCCACCAGGCTGTCCAGCACATAGAGGATGTCATGGCGTTTATTTATTCGTACTGCCAGGTACTTGTTTTGTGCATCTCCCGTTAGGCATTGCATGAATATGTTTGTCCAGAACAGTTGTTGTTGACTTTCTGGTATTCCCATGGCCTGTTGCGTTATCATGTGGAGCCAGAACCGAAATGGGCCTGTCTGGCTTTTTTCGTCTCCGTCGAACTTGATCTGTTTGTTCGCTGTGGACACCACGTGTCCAACGCCAATTTTGTCTTTCGGGGCCCTTATGGTGCCGAGGGGCTGTAAGCCGTCCTCTGGTGCGATGACATACCGTTCCATATATTCTATGATCTGGTTTAAGAGGGGTCCCTGGGTCAATGTCGCGAGCCGATCCTCTGTGGACCACCGCCAGGCGTCGTCAGCCTGCGGCAATGTGTTTCTGACCGTTCCTCCCAGAGAATTGCTGGCTATGAGCCTTGTTAGTTGCTCAATGCGCCTATTTTGTTCTTCGAAACGTTGATTAAACATGGACGCCATAGCCGCCAGGTCAGACGTTTGAGCTTTTAAATCGGCGAACGGTGCCGGGGATGCTGAGTTGCGCGGCTGTGTGGATGATATAAGTAGGGGATCATTCGCCGCGGTAATGTTGCCGCTGTCGCTTTCTTCCCCGCTACTGTTGTTTTCGTGGCGTTCGGGGTCTTCGATTGTGATTGACGTCATTTGCGTGCTTTTAAAATACGCCTCTGCCAGGTTTATCAACCGGCGGCCCAATGTGGAGTTGCTATCTTTACTGGCAATTGTGCCTTTCGGCCAGTTTGCCTTTCGCCAATAATTCACAGATTCAATCGCGTTTATTAACACTCCTCTTTTCCGGGCTGCCGTCCATTCGGACGCTTTTTGGGTGAGTTCCCGTTCTGAGTATTTTACAGGGGCGTGCAGTGCTGGGTGCGGGTTCTCAGTCCCCGCTGGGCCGGTGGGGGGATCGGTCATTTTTATTTCTGCGCTGGTAGAGTGTATACTTTTTTCTTTTTTTTTTTCACTCTGGGCGGTGGCGATTTCGTGCGGGGGCCTGCGGTGCTGTAGTGCCGCCGCAGGTTATGTTTTTCTCGGGTTCACTTGGCTTGGATGAGTTTCAAGCCGGTGTGGTCACCATGTTGTGGGCACGGGTGTCTGAGCAAGGGCAAACATACACCCGGCGCACAAAAAACTCTAACTCGTCGAAGTGCCGAACTTCGTGGAGGACAGCGGTGGGGCCTTGACAGAGTCGGTGCCAAGCCCCGGTGCTGGAGACAAGTGGAGGAACGCGTGCGTGATACAGTGTTGCTTTATTTGGAGGGTGAACCGTCGCCTCGCGACACTGGCTTCACAAGTAATAAATTGCGTTCATTTTTATGCGGGGTTATTCGAGGGAGAACAAAAAAGAGTCATGCGAGTGAGCACAACTGACTCAACTGAAAACCGCGGCCGTTATAAATGCCGGCTGGCGCATGAGCCTTGCGGGTGTCGCCGCGGCCACCCGCCGCACTGCGCGCTCATGGCGCGCAGTGCTGCGGGCGACCGGGGCGACACTCGCGTGCGCACGCGCCCGCCGGAAACCACGCCTCCGCGCGCGCCGCCATGGCGACCCGGCGCCCGGCCGCCTTAATGCGACCGGACGCCGCGCCGTCATGGCGACGCCCGCGGCGGCTCACCTTCAAACACGCCCAATGGCGACAGTAGCTAATCAAGGGGGTGGTGTACTTGTTTGGGACACTGAAAACCTGGCAAAAAATTGTTGCATATAGGGCGACCCACCCTGTAGTTGGTCGCCATGCCTCCCCCCATTGATGCAGAGTAGAGGGATGTTACAGGTATATATTCACAAAGTTTCAGCTCTATAACCCCAGCATAGCCCGAGATATAGCTTCCGAAATGAAATTAAAAAATGGGTGGCTTACTTGACCGGGAAGGTGTTTATGTAACTCATTTGACATCATATGATATTTACATCATATAATTTTACATTATTATCATAACTTTATTGATTATTTAATGTACCGTATTTCCTCGAAATACCCCCCCCCCCCTCGAAATACCCCCCCCCCCCTCTCGAGACCGCTATGAAACAATCGCCCCCCCTCGAAATAACCCCCCAGATTGCGTGTAAAGAGAACGTACATGGCAAATACTGCAGTTTGTGTTCTGCGAAGTGCAGAACACACGTTAAAACAATGTCGGAATCAGGTTAGAACCGTGTTTATAGCATCTACGTACTGATATTAGTCTACAGGAGTCTATAAATACATGTCAGTTATTGATGCATTTTTCAACCCCAGCGCACATCACAAACAAAGATTTTG
>CAXIWS010000351.1:0-26336 GCA_964036195.1 Sphaerolaimus hirsutus
AACTCTTCTACTTCACTTGTTAGTTCACCTGTAACTTGAATTGCCACTTATCACTTGACCTACCTATACACCGGGAACTTAATCCTTGGGGCAGTCCCAAGCCCTGTAAAGTGTAAAGTAAAGTGTCGAATGTAAAGTCAAATGTCAATCAAAACAAAAAATAAAAGATTTTATTACTGAACTTTGCATGACAATTGACACTTTACTTTGCATTTGACTTCACATTTGACACTTTACTTTACACTTTACGGGGCTTGGGATTGCCACCTGACCACAAGCAATAAGTGAGTGTCATTTGATGATGATAACTATACTGCACACTTAATGTGCACCGCAATGTGTCGAAAATGAGTACTTTTTCCCCTTAAATTTCATTATGTGCTATCTTTGAAATGATATTGTTCAACCTTTTGCCTTCTATTTATATATTAATAAGTATTATGGTTTGTGGGTTTATTTCATTTGAAACTTCATATTTCATCTCAATAAATTTTCTGGTATCAACAAATATTTTCGAACACCCAGGATAATGGAAAAATGTTCTCTTTAAAATACGCAGAAAAAGTCA
The DNA here is from genome assembly GCA_964036195.1 of Sphaerolaimus hirsutus. Lineage (NCBI taxonomy): Eukaryota > Metazoa > Nematoda > Chromadorea > Monhysterida > Sphaerolaimidae > Sphaerolaimus > Sphaerolaimus hirsutus. The sequence goes on from CAXIWS010000351.1 coordinate 569, forward strand.
CTTTTCACTGATGACTATAAGTACACTTTATTCACATGTCACATCTGTATCACTGAAAAACATATCAATATCAATCGAAGCGTTTCTTAGAATTTGGATGGGAATCTGATCGATTGTTGTGCTGTCACTTGACCTGTCAACTTTTGAGACACGAATTTCCTTTTGAAACACTTTGAAATTGACAAAATACCGACTGAATGGCGCATGACATGGCATTCTTTACGTTTATGTCGCATGCTCACTCATATGTTCACGTTATTGGGGCTGCGCACACTAGTTTACTGCCGCAAAACTTGCAATTTAGTAAACTCATTTATCAGCTTTGAACGACCACTGAGTTTACCGGAATGAGCTGTTCGTCAACTACAGTTGACGGAGATAAAAAATCACACATTCCGGTAAACTCAGATGCGCTCAGAATCGGATAGGTATATGAGTTTACTATACTGTTAGTTTACCGGAAGTAAACTAGTAAAGTGCGTCCTAATATCGTAGAAAAAAATAGAACGCCATACAATGAATGCTAAGTAAATACCAATTTTTGATGAATAAGGTCAAGTTGAAAATTGTGCACCTAATTAACCAAAAATTGACGTAATGTGATGTGATGAGATTTTTTTTGTCTGTTCGTTTATTCAGATGGAATATGGTAGATTTCATTGTAAGGTAAGGTCAGTAGACTGGTAGGTACTTTAAACAAATCTTCAAAAAAAGTGTCATTCAATGTCGCACGCAGTAATGTCTTGATGTCATTACGATCGTGTAAAATACGTTTCAGGGGTGCGAGACTGCCCCCACTGGGGTCATTCTCTAGTAATGCGAGTGGGTAAGCTATGCCCTACACGGATAAGGAACTAAAATGTGTATACCTAATAAGACTATTTTCACTCAAATTTTCGATGGATGCAAATGAATTTCGATCATTCAGATGGATTTCGATATTTTACGGTATTTGTCGGGCGCGTAGGGCATAGCTTACTCCCATTACTCCAAATTGGAATATGGCCCCAGATGGGTGGACCATGCAAAACCTAAAAAAAGTGCCTGACCATATTTTGGCGTCAGTGCCAAATACATGATGCGATTGTAACATCAACTGTGTATTTTCTTCCAATAGTGTGTTAACACCTTTTTATAGAGTTCATTGTTCACAACAATAAAACAATTTTGACGGTTTTATTTATCCTGAATGTCAATGATTTATCGGATGTGTTGAAATTGATGCCACTTATTTATTTCATCTGTTTGCTTAGCCTTTTCAAATTGAATGCAATGTTCGAGTGACAATTCAAATACCTCGATATCTGCGTAAATACCTGAATAAATATCTCTTTACATGAGACATTATATAGAGTTTTCATGAATAAATACCATAATTCTTCTAATAGAAATACCGTATTACCTCGAATTATCCCCCCCTTGAATTAACCCCCCCCCCTCGAATTAACCCCCCCTCAAAATGGGCTGGGGAAATAATAAACCCCCCCTCGAAATACCCCCCCTTCGGAATGATGTACGTCATGTACATAATAAATACGTCATGAATGCAATGTACATGATGTATATTACTGTTAATTTGCATTGCAGCTACACATAGACTTGTTTGTGTAGCTATCTACGTTTTTATGTCCAAATATATCCTGTTTGGACACATTTATTACCTATTTTGGGTACGCAAATGCCTACTATTTGCTACGATCCTTACGAAAATTTCTGACGAAATAATAACCCCCCCCCCCCCTCGAATAAACCCCCCCTCGAATTAACCCCCCCCCCCCCCTCAAATTTTGCTGGCGAAACAATAAACCCCCATGGGGGTATTTCGAGGTAATACGGTACGCTGTTCTAATAAAATATTCTCGATTATTTTCAAAAGAAAATCGTATTTCTTCCGCAAAAAAATCGCAGAGGTATTTTCCGGACACGCTTTTGGCACTGTTCCAACGTAAATTCCGTTTCCGCAAGTAAATGTGGCATGGTCTTCTATTCTAGGAAATACTATATGTTTACTATCATTCCGTTTTGCATGTGAACAAATTGATGCATGCATACCGCTACATGAATAAATGATTTTCGAATGATTTGCGCACACTTTTATGGATAGAAATCTCCAGCGACATTTTCAAATCTACCTAGAATTATTTCTCGTCAAATAACCACTACATTTTTCTATGACAATATAAGACTGCTATGTCGATATAAATACAGATTTATATGTGTTTTGACACTCCTACTTTCACTTGGCAATACATTTTGAAGAAATGGCTAAAAATAGCTCAAATTAGGATTTTTCTCGCTTTTAATGTCGATATCTATCGATAATCACAATTCTAAATAACAGAAAATACTAATTCGATGAACCTAGACGTGAAATCCCACAGGAAGTGCAGACATAATAATAGAAAATTATACACAGATGGTTTGATTATGGCGCTATTTACCTATATTGGAATTGATTGTCATGCGAATTTCTAGGAAACTGCAGAGAGAGAATAGCGCGAGCATTTTAAGCCCGCATACTTCCTTGTGATGTGATAAGGCTATAAAATCATGTAAAACGTACGTTTGCCATTTTGCAGGGCATTTTACATAACTTAACATTTGCATACGCAGAACGATCAATGCAAAATCATAGCCGTAGATGAAATAATTCACACCAGAAATTTTTTTTCATTTTGCTATGGCAATAGGGATGGCAAACGCTTTTTTTAAACCGCTTTTTAAAAACTGGTTAGGTTCTGGTTAGGTTTAGTTTCTTGTGGTTTTCCACTAAATTTCCAAAATACAATTGTCACATCTGACTGCAATTGTTCACTTTGCCATTTTGGCTGTTAACAAAAATTTTATCATTGTTTGTTTATCCGTTTGATCAGCGATGTTGCATGTGCAATTGAAAAACTCATATCCACGCAGTTGCGTGGCGTATTGATATTATTTGAATTTGCTCGGCCGCAAAACTTTGAGTTCAAAATTCAGCCATAAAAAATGCATGATCAAATGTAAAAAGGCATATTTTGAAAATTTGGATTCAATTGCGCGCATGTTTGAATTGCTTGCTTGAAATTCCGATGAAATGACACTGATTATCTACCATTTCTCGTGAATTTAACATAGTTCACCGTATTTCTTCGAACTAAACACATAAGAAATATATTTTGTTGCGGCTAAAATTACGGGGAATTTTTTTCAATATATTTTTCATTTCAAATTTCAATTGATTTTCAATGCTCACCCAGTTTGGACCAGTAAAATACGAATAATTATGTTTAAAATTTGAACTTCATCGGACGCACATTTGTTAAAACGTATTTAAGTTTACTCCATAAATACGGATAGTCGAGTACTGCGTAAACACGTTTACGTTTCCTCCAGAAAAACCGGTACGCTTTTACTCACGTACTTTTCCAAGATACGCGAGTACCAAAAACGTATTTCAACGGGACATAGAAAGTGACATTGTGACAGACAGAAAGTGACAAAAATACTACATTTTACTAAGAAATACTTATCCGGAGAAAAAACGCATCTTTTATGTATTCTAGAGCAAAAATTGACAAAATCTCTGATTTTGCTGTTTTCTGCGAGAAAAATACTCACTTTCTGTGGTAAAAAGACTCAGTTGTACGTTTTTCCAGAAAAAAAGTATTTTTGTCACGTTTAAAAAATTTAAAATTTTACTTTACGTTTTCTGTACTCAGCCGCGAGTAACAAAAAATACTTTACGTTTACGTTTACTTTGAAAAAAGTTTAGTACTTTTAACAACTCTGATCGTATGGATTCTGCCCTTGGTCAATTTTTTTATATTTTTAAAAGCTAAATAAGATAACAGTACGGTTTTTGGAACCGTGCCAGCTTTTAATTTCTCATTCCAGGGGGGTTATGGAATCTTTCTAGGGTGGATTTTTTTTACTGCTCACTCATTTGGGGGATAATTCGACTAAATGCCATAAATTTCACGAGTCAATGTAGGAGGTCTGCAATTTTTCAATGGATGAAATCTTACAAAGGATTTTTTCATTTGTAGATCAGCTAACAAGTATATTGCTTGCTTATTAGAATCAGCGTTTTCCTCCATATAAACGTTTCATCTAAATTATTCTGCTTAAAAGTTTTCTAAACATGACCAATATTTTTATTTCTACTAAAAATACTATGTGAGAATGAAAATGTATCCTGTTAAAAAACTGAGCAATGGCTGAATTCCGATGGTGTTTTTCTTCAAAATGATCAGACCGTTTTATCTATGGCCAGCACTGATTGCGCTGTTCTCAGGTATTTTTCAGGATTCAATGAATAATTTTACCTGTATACCGTATTTCCTCGAAATACCGCCCGGGGGTGATTGTTTCACAGTGGTCACGAGAGGGGGGGGGGTATTTCGTGGGAGGGGGGTTATTATTTCGCCTGAAATTTTTTCAAATCCTAGTACAAAATCGTCGTTTGTGCTGTTCACTGGGGTAGAAAAATGCATCAATAACTGACATGTAAAGACTCCTGTAGACTAATAGTTGTACATACGTAGATGGTATAAACACTGCTCTCACGTGATTCCGACATTGTTTTAACGTGTGTTCTGCACTACGCAGAACACAAACTGCAGTATTTGTCATGTACGTTCTCTTTACACTCAATCTGGGGGGAATATTTCGAGGGGGGTGATTGTTTCATAGTGGTCTCGAGAGCGGGGGGGGGGGTCAAACGAGGGGGGGTACCGTATTTCCTCGAAATACCCCCGGGGGGTTTATTGTTTCAGAGTGAGAATTTTGAGGGGGGGTTAAACGAGGGGGGGTATTTCGAGGGGGGGGTTTATTATTTCGCCAGAAATTTTTTGAAATCCCAGTACTAAAATGTCGTCTGAAACGTACGCAGACGTCGAAAAATGCAACAAAAATCGCCATTGATAAGACTCTAAAGACATTTATAAGTGTGTAGACGTACAAACACTGTTCTCACATAACAGAGTCATCGTTTTTAACGTGTGTTCTGCATTGTCGGGATGACAAACCGCAGCCTTTGTCATTTACGTACTCTATACACTAAATTCGGGGGGGGGGGTATTTCGAGGGGGGGGGGTTTATAAGTTCATAGTGTCCATTTTGAGGGGGGGGTATTTCGAGGGGGGGGGGGTATTTCGAGGGGGGGGGGGTATTTCGAGGAAATACGGTAAGTATTTTACCCATCTTAACTGATGCCAGCTGTGATAGTGTTTTCTAAGCGGTGGCAGGCACACTTCAAAACTTTTTACGTTTATGTTTACATTTTCGTTTTTTTCCCCCTGAATTTTGAAAATATTTTACATTTCATTATAAATACTCCCTATCAATAAAAAGTATTAACATTTACGTTTTCCAAAAATACCTGTTAGCATTTCAACCACTCTGCCCCACACACCATCTCAATCCATCTATCCACAACCCGCAGTTCTGCAGTCGCAACCGCGCACCTGCGCCGTGTCCGGCTCCATATTCACCAGCACCAGGGACAAATTGTTGGCGTCATGTGCTCTGGCGCCTGACGCGGGTTCATGCCTGGCTTTGTATAGGCCGGATATAAGATTTGGGAGGAGAAAGTCTTACATGTGGTATTATGACGTGGAGAAAAATAGATGCGCGCTTTTTCGGTGCGGTTTTAGGTTTTGGGGATAATGATTTTGGTCATGGTTGTTTACGTTTACTCAGTACAGAGTAAGCTTGTCAAAGAAAGCTTAAGTACTCTGTAAATACGTTTACATTTCTTCTGAAAAAGTACCTGTACTTGCTTTTACGTATAGTTTTAAAAGTACTCGAGTACAGAAAACGTATTTCAGATAAGCATTTATATCGTGGTACCACAACCACAACTAAATACTACAATCCCATCCCAACTCAGGTACTCCGGTTGCGGTGGCAACTCTAACCGGTTCCGGTTGCGATCGCACTGCGAGGGCCGGTGCGCGGGCATGCGCGCCCTACTTCATTCTGCCGCCATGAAACAGTTTTTCGGTGGGCCCGACACTTCCAGGGGGGTCGCCCTGAATAGGTGAGGAGTTCCAGTCCTAAACTACGAATTTCTGGGGGGTTTTTATTTTTTATTTTTGGAAAGTTTTATGAAGAGTGACGACATTAAACTAATTTAAGAATCTATGCGTTTTTTTAGTTATATAATTCTTTTTTTATGCGTACCTGGGCCGAGAAAAAGTTCCAAAAGCCATAAATGATACTGATCCTAATACTGTTTTTGAATTTATCAATTTTTGCTTCCGTGTTTTCGTGTATCGGCCAGGCTTTCCAAAACAAATAGAATAACCTACTTGGTTCAAAATTATTTATTCAACATAAATTAATCTCCCAACCCCAAAATATCCACAGTATTGGAAACAATCTCGTCCAAGACTCACCAGCAATTTTCGTCACACCTCTACCTGAAAATCAAGATGAAAAAATCCGAGACAGCCACCATGTGACAAATTGGGATAGAGCCCTGGACAGGACTGGCGCTACAAAAGAGCCATTTAAGCTGACTTTTAACAGCAGAGAAGCGAGAAATGTCAACTCACCTGTACAAGATCAAGATGGTTCCAGTTCCAATTTTGTAACTTCAGTTCTGGGAGAAAAGAATGTTGTCACCAAAAGTTGTCACAGTGTCAAAGACTCAGGCCAGTTATGTCCAGGTGTGATTTGGGATCAAAGTGTGCAGAGATTTTATTGGAATGATGCCAAGAAAGAGTGTTTGGCATTTAAATATCATGGATGTCAAGGGAACGGAAATAATTATGATACTAAAGAGTTGTGTGAGGAAGGATGTTCCTTTAACAGAAAAGGTATGGGTATATTAAATTTTTTATGTCATTATAAATTATAAAATATTTCATAACTTAAATTATCTCAAACTAAAAGAACTCAAAATTTCCAACCAACAGACCAAATCATAAAGATATTTTCCTTGGTGTATAAATTAAGGTTAATTGAAACAATAGTTTTCAATGACAGATGAACACTCTGAAATTCTGCTGATGTCATTTCATTCAAAAAAACAACTTTCTCAACGATTCAGTTCCCACTCAATTAGTTTCCATAATGAGACCTTGCGTTGGCACTTACCTCTCACCTATAACCCCCCCCCCAAAAAAAAAAGGTAACCCCCCAATAATAACCCCAAATAATACCCCCCAACCACAGTGGAATCGTGTCTGGGCAGTATCAAGCCAATAATTCATCTTTCACGGACAATCACCTGCACCCGGCTGACATGTCCCATTGGATTTACGTGCAAAACGAACAAATTAGCCAATGTGGTGCTTTGTTGCCCCAGCAAAATTGAAGGTTTGGTGTTTTTGGTGGTGGATTTTTTGTGGAGAAATGTGTTTGTAGTATGGGTATAAAAATATAGATATAAATAGATTAAAAGTCACTGATTCAATCAAAAAACGATACTATTACACTTCAAGTGTGGGTAAATTCAATTATAGCCAAGTTAATTCATTATAACCGAGTGGAGTGCATACTTTGAGCTGAATCTTATCATAATTAAATGAATAAAATCTGGTGATAAGTTTTGTAATTAATTATTGCATCATAAAAACGAAATGTAGTGATAAAAACTGTATAATTTTTTATTCATTTGTCAGATGGGTTATGGTAGGTTTCCATACTAAATGTATATGGAAAACAATTCTTTACATCAATTAACAACAACTGAAAAATGAAAATAAACATTTACCCCACACAACCCCAACCCTCAAATTACCCCCCTCCCCAAATGCCTGCAGACGATTCCACATGCCCTGATTTCTCCCAACCCTACATGTCCACCGGCGGGGCGGGCGTAATTTTGGCGGAAAGTTGTGCCGATTTGAATTGCGTTTCTGGCTTCAAATGTTTACAAGGCACGATGTTTGCTAGATGTTGCAGGAAGAGTGATGGGGGGTTGGGGTTTAGAAGGAGAAATGGTGGGTTTTGAAGGGTTTTTGTGCAGGGTACCCCTTGAATAACTCCCCCGTGTGGGTGATGTAAGGTAAAATCAGTAAGTGTGAGCGAAAGTTCGGAAAAAATTTTCCTTTTTACATTTTTTCTAATCCAAGAGCACTCAAATAGGCAAAAATAACTTGTAAAAGATAAAAAATATTTCTACACAAATACCTGACATCACAGCACAACGGCAAATAAAAGATAGGTAAAACGTTAAATAAAAAAGTCACCACAAATTAATGATTTCAATTTTCCATTTGTTCAAGTTTTTCAATCAAAATTCTTGTTCAAAACTCGATTGTCCTCAAAAATTTATTATATGCCAGATGTTTTTTCAAATTTGAATCAAAAACGTTTCAATGGAAAATGTTCCGCCGACAAATCAATTTCCCTTTGACGCATGCAATTTTTTTTTGCAATTGCATCATCGAATCTTTCAGTGACTTATTTTTTTACGTCTCACCTTTTATTTTTCAAATTATAACCAAAAAACCTGTTGCCATTCTAACACCCCTCATTCCACCACTCATTTACACCCCCCCCCAGCCCCCCGCCTGGACTCGAGTGCCGCGGAGCGCATAAACACCCTAATAGCAACCCGCCCAGCGATCGCGGCCCAATCCCGACCCGACTCCGCCTTCGAGCGCAATTTACAGCAACTTCTCAGCGCTCAGCCAATCAGCACACGAGCGCCGCACAGCGTGCAAACGGCGCTGAGCGGCAGAAAAACTGTGCTGAGTATCAATGGAGTCGCGGTGCCTAGAAAAGATAGCTTTGTCCCTTTTGGCACCAAGCCAGAAAGGAAGTGCTTGCAGTATCCGAATAAGGGTTACTGTAGCTACTCGTTGAGAAGGTTTTATTACGATGCGAGAACTGAAAGTTGCGCGTATTTCTTTTGGAGCGGCTGCGGCGGCAATTCGAATAATTTTTTGAGTAAAGCTTCGTGTGAATTTCGTTGCCGCAGACGCAGATTTTGATATGCACCTATATTTTACGATTATTGTATATTTATATTGTAGTGTTACTAAAAAATGTTTGTTTTCTTCACAATGCAAGTTCAGCTTTAATTTGATAAATATAAAATCATCCTAAAATTTATCTTATAGATCCTTATAGATTTTTCTTCGATAATCGCCAGACCAAAGACCGGCTTAAACAAATTAAAAACAAGGCCTGTACTCGTTTTTATATCTCCAATGTGCATGTTTTATAAAATGGCAAATTTTCAGTGTCTACTTGTTTTCGTCTCGAGTTGGAACTTGGTTGTCAAGTCAATATTTTACAGTCAGTGCCAATTTCACTTTCTTTCCAAATAAATTCATTATTTTTATGAATTTCTTTTTCTCCGAGACAATATCTTGAATAATTAAAACCTCAAATACTAAAAAGGTATCGTAGTTAAGTCAAACATATTATTTGGGTGTTTATAAAAAAACGTGTTTGAGATTTACTGAGGCTTGCTTACAAACAGAAACAGCATCGTTGAATAAGTGCACTATCACTGAACAAAAACTAATTTGAACCTGATTTGTGCATGAGAAAAGTTCCCATAGGGTGAAGGTATTCAGATTCTTAAGAGAGGGCACTTATTCAAAAAAAGCTGTATGGGAAATCTACTCAAACAGATTAGGGTAAACACCAGTATTTTTCAATTGACAAATAAAGCCATTCAAAAGTGCTCAAATTGAAGAGAGAATAAACACATAAAAATGCCCACCAAATAAAAAAATCACCTTTCCATCTAGCTGAGCATGAGCCAAAAAAGTGGAAAATCAAAAATAATCCTGGGTCAATTCCACAAGTGGAGAAGTGAAAGCCATTTTAGAAGTGGGAAGTTAAAAGTTAATTATGATGAGAAATGGGAGTGAAATGGTCAGTAAGGGTAAAAAACCTAAAGTAAACTTTTAACTTCTCTTCTAACTTCTCATTTCACTTCCATATTTAATTTGTATTTCCCACTTCTAGAACACTCGTCCTAGAACATTCGTCTTTACTTCTCCACTTGCATAATTGGCACCAAATATCATCCACCCAGCTCCCAATTTACGCATGTATTTTCACATTCAGTCTTGGTAGGGAATGCATTTTGAGGGCAGCCCTCATCGCCACAGCGCACCCAGGTGATCCTAGAAATAAGAGTGTGAATTAGTGTAGAAATTTTTAGAATTTTTTTAGATTTGTGAAATATTTAAGTATGAAGCTGCGATTGCAGCTTGACGTAAAATTAAAATGTTAAGTTTCACCACAAAATTAATTACCTACATGAAAGTGGATGATTAAAAATACAGAAGAAAACCCCAAAATACCCAAGCCCAAGGAAAAATCAATGCCCAAGAATGGCGCCATGGCGCTTAATTTTTGCTCTTTGCGCTGTTACTTAGTGGCGTCAGGAACAAAAGAGGTTGGTGCTAGCACCAATGTAAAAAGTGCCATGCCTTGTTTTTTTGCGCTTGGCATCATTTTGTTGTGGCGTCATTGTCACTTGGCGCTAAGAGTTAGAAAAGCGCCGTGGCGCTTTTAGCGCTAAACGCCAAAGTGTAGGCGCGTTTTACATCACCATACATGACACCCGCCTTATCAGACACAACATTCACGTGAATATAACATCCATCTTTACTCATCACCCCACAAAGTGCAGTACCCCCAGCTACAAAAGCACCCCCCAACCCACGTGCACTGGCCATTCATGTGGCGCCACCTAGACACCCCCTTGCTTTCTTGCGGCCCCATGTCCATATCGTAACAGTCCATATTATTAGCCATCAAACCCCAATCCATAGTGCCAGCGCATTTCGTTTCGCACTCGATTCGGTCGGAAAAGCAGTTTTTTTCGCAGCCGGATTTTGCCCAGTGCATTAAACATTGCCCGTTTATGTGTCTGTAGAATTTCTTCCAATTTCCCTCGCCTCTTTCCAGGGACATGCACGCCTCTGGGGTAGGGGGGGGGGTATTTATATGTGGGGGTATTTTGATGGGGTGGTATTCAATTGTGTTTACGTGCTCACAAATGCAAGCGTAAACAATGCATTTACGGATCAGCACTTGTAATTTATTTTCGTGTACATGTAAATATTTAGGTATTTTTTCCCAAGCCCAAGCTTTTCCCGTCCATGTACCATAACAAAAAAGAACAATGAAACCCCCCCCCCCAACAAACTGCCCGACATTCCCGATCCACTTCCGACAAAAACCGCGCCCAAATCGCCCATCAATTTGTGCCAAAATGCGACCGTTCTGCGCATAAACCCCGCCTTTTTTGCGGACACATCCGTGCCATTTTCATTTGCGCCTATGGAAAGATAGGGCAGTTCCCAGGAATTTCGGTTTACTGGAGACCATTCGGAGAATCCGGGGGTAGTCGAATTGGCGAGCCGTGGGGATCTGAGGTATGGGTATTTGGGGTGGTTTGAATGGGGTCTGTGCCATCCCACATCTAAAGCCATCCCACATCACAGCCCATAAATTGGATGCCTGTCATATTTGATGCGTTTTCCTTGCATTTTTGGTGGATAATGGATGCAAAAAAATGTTGATAATGAAAAAGTGCTACATTAAGAGCCACTTTCGATGACTCGGTGATTTCGCAGATCAAAGTTGTACTCAATAACACTGACTGCACTCAATAGTTGTCAACTGTCATGTTTTAACACATGTGGTGTCAAATTGCCTTCAAACACTCTAACATGTTATATTAGATCGATTAGCTTGTGTCATCCATCATGACTTTTTTGAAATTCCCTAAATTAAATACAGTCTATTTAAGAGACAAAGTAAATTTAGATGTGGGATGGGTTTAGATGTGGGATGAGCCTACGTCGTTTGAATGCAGTTAAAAAAACGTGATGTAAATATGTAAAAATATGGGATTTGTTGTTGGCGCGTGTGTGTGCTTGGACCGGTCCCAGACCCTGCAAAATGCCCTGTAAAATTACAAATGTCATGCAAAGCGCTTTTAAAATCGTATAAAATACACTGTAAAACGTCAAATCTTACTTTTTGAGTGGACATTTGACATCATTAATGACTTTTGACACTTTGCATGACATTTGACAATTTACAGAGCATTTCACAGGGTCTGGGAGTGGTACCAGGAGTTTACATGTGTAGTGCATACTCTCACTTCACAGACTAGTGTATATTTTAAAATATATACAATGTTTTTATTCTCCTGGAATAAAACTCTCCAATCACAATTTACCACTTCATAAAAACTCCATCGCGCCAAATAAAAAATAATAAAACAAAAACCACCCACCCAGTTTTGATAAAGTTGACCACAGAGTCGGTAAAATCGTCGATCAGCTTGCAGTCGTCCTCGGTGAATTCGTACTGGGGGATCGCCCTGAACAGATAGCCCAAATCGATGCCGTGATACGCGCCACGGACGTCGAAACCTGGGTGCAATTTCACACGTTTTCAAACGTGTTGAGAATGGATTAAAGTTGCAAGTCGCCTATTTGTGCTGAGTTGGGCTGTGAATTTCAAAATTTTCGGGTTCGGGTATTGGGTCCAACAAAGTTTAGGTCGAGTATCGGATCGGTTCTTAAACTCTCCCGTGTATAGGGTTCGGATTCGTGTATTGAGGTCGGGTATCGGGTTCGGGTACTAGATACGGGGATCGGGTTTCGGTTCCAAAACGTGTGCGATTATCGGGTCGGGTCGGGTCGGGTTCCGAACCCCAAGCCGACCGGAGATTCTTCTCACAGTTACCGCAGAATTGGTTATTTTTGGATTATTTTAGGACAATTTAAACGCCTCAAAATTATAACCAGGTAGGTAGGTAAAATATAATGAAAAATCAAATAAAAAGGTACACTCGCCTGGCAGGGGCACAGTAATCTCCAAGGAATCTGGCAAGTTGCCAAACTCATACAAGAACACATCATTCATGCCAGAAGCGGCGCGCAGATAGGCCTCCTTAGTACTGGGCACATAATATAAGTGATCATTGGCTATCTGCGAAATTTTGGGACAGAATGTGTGGACCAAAAACATTGTTTGTGACGAAAAACGACACTATGACGTCATGGCATGGTGACATTGAGGCAGAAATTTCTGCCAAGTTATGGTACCATTCATTAAAAACTGATCGAGCTGTCTTTACAGCTGAAAGTGTAGCCCTAGCCTAGCCTCAAACAAAAAAGATATATTTTGAAACCCTATGGTTTGCACTGAATGCTACAAACATTTGATGAATTAAGTCGCATGAAAAGTTGTTTTAAACAAAATAAAATTCTACCACAGTAAGGCATTTTTCTTTTTGATTAATTTTTCAGATGGGACATGGTAGAAAATATGGTAACTCGAAATTGGAAAACTATCAGACCCTTGAAATGCGTCATGCAGTGGCAAAAAAGTGTAAAATGTCCCGTAAAATGACAAACTTAGTTTTCAAGTTTATCAAATCTATCAAGCATAGATTTCTGCTCAAAGTAAATATGTAGCCCATAAATTATTCACAATTCACACGTAAAAAATAAAAACGTACATCGAGTGCAGCCCTGAGCGCAACTATCGGATCGTCCCTGTCACCAACGTTGTCAACGTAATGCGAAAATGCTATCAGTGTGAAAACGTCAACTTTTCCAAAATTTTCGGGGGCTATGTTTTTGAGAACATCTTTGATCATGCATTGCGGAGATTGGTCCTCCATTTTTTCCCTGTGCATTTCATCGGATATTCCCATGTCGCTCGAGTTTGACATTTTCATGGAACCTGGAAAAGTGTGTTTGATGCATGTGCTTCACTGTTATTGAATGCTATTGAATAATTGATGCATTTTTGTAAAGGAAACACTCCACCATGACGTCATCGTTTATAAAATCGTTATCATGCTCGTGCCTTATCGACTAAGACATATTTAAGTAATTTTCGACGCACACTCTGTGGTCCGGCAAGTATATTGCTTTATTTTATTTATTTTATTGTGAATTTATTTTTTGTAAATTAATAAATATTACGAAATGGCCAAATATTATTGGCGAAATAAGAAACCCCCTCGGAATACCCCCCTCGTTTAACCCCCTCAAAATTCTCACTTACAAAAGTAAACCCCCTACAGGTATTTCGAGGAAATGCGGTAGATTGAAATCGCCGAAAAATTTTTTTAATGATCGAGTTCATTTTTGCATTTCTGCGCTATTTTTCGTTATGCTGTAAATGTCCCATTACTCATCAAAGAAACGGAAAGAAAAGATATGCCGGTAAAACCCCACTGACAATCTTTCCCGTTGCACATCATTCCTGCATCATTTTCAGTCATATTGCGTTTGGCCAGTGCGCCTTTCGCAAAGCCTAAAAAATGAAAAATAACGCAATTTTGAATATTTCTGAAAATAGGACACTGACCCCATCCCAAAAATCAAATTTGCCCAAAAATCAAAAGTGAAATAAAAGCAGGTGAAATTTTTTGCTATTGTACAGTTTCAGCTACGCTATAATCTACCATTCAGATTGGATTGATGTGCGAATGATTAAATTGTTTATCATACAATTTCTCTGTTAACTGACTAGGTAACCTGAAAATCTGAGAAAGTATTTCTGACACAAAAAAAACGTGAGTTTTCAGTCGAATTTTAAAAATCGGCAAAAAGAACCATTGAAAACTAGTGTGTGTGTGTGTGTGGGCACATCTTTTGTAAAACAGTTTCCAACTTTCAGTATCCAGAAAGAATCAGTTTACACGATCAATCACTCCACGCAATAAATCACTTCCGCGCCTAAACCCGCAACCCCAAAAAACAACCCCCCTAAAACCCACAATGAATCCCATTGCACCCGCCAGACATCTGTTCACCCCCTCCCCTCCCCATGCTCTCATCACTATAACCCGCAGCGAACAAAAGCGGCAAAACGGCGAGCGTTTCATCCGCGGTCACGCCCATGAGCACGTTCGCATGTGACTCGTTACGCATGCGATCGGCGATCACTTGCATGTGCTGCATGTCCACGTCCATGGTGGGCCCGAAGATGCCCAATAGGTCTTCTGGCTGTGAGATGCGTACAGGGAGGATGTTAGATAGTTTTGATGTTTAGAGGGGGGGGGTGAATATTTTTGATGTTTAGAGGGAGGAGGAGGGTGAATATTTTTGATGTTTAGAGGGAGGAGCGTGAGCCGAATATCCTCGAATAAGTCCCCCGGGGAGTTATTTTTTCGTCAGAGTTTTTGAGGGGGGAGTTATTCAAGGGTGGGGTGTTATTCAAGGGGGGGTTATTCAAGGGGGGAGTTATCTTTTCATCATAACTTTCAGGAAAACTTGCAGGTAGGTAGGTGTATATACACTGCGTAAAATACACACTGTGCATTCTGCTTTGGCTGCGTAGGCTAACATCCTTTTGTATTTTTTGTCTCATACACAGAACTGCATTTGTACTTTGCTTTTTCACTTTTTGCAGTATCTTCTGCATTCATCATAGGGAGAGTTTTTCAAGGGTGTGGAGTTATTCAAGGGGGGGTTATTTTTTCGTCAGTGTTTTTGAGGGGGGAGATATTCAAGGGTGGGGAGTTATTCAAGGGGGGTCTTATTCGAGGATATACGGTATCTTTGATGTTTACAGGGAGGAGGGTGAGTATTTTTGATGTTTAGAGGGAGGAGGGTGGGTATTTTTGATGTTTAGAGGGTGGAGGGTAAATTATTTTGATGTTTAGAAGGAAAGAATGAGATGGGTGCGCAGAGAATGGCGCTGGATAGGATACTGTATTTGCTCAATTATTTTTCCCTTTTAACAGCCTCCCACTCGAATAGTTCCCCTTACTGGGCGAGCGAAGGAAAATAAAAGAGAAATACTAATTTCAATATTAAACACACCATTTTAGAGACAGCCAGCTGCATAGTCATCAAATCAGCAGTTTTCAAACATTCCAGTGTATCCTGATCTTCGGGACAATCGGCAGCTTCCCGCAATTTTTCAAAGGCCTTAACTTTTGCCGTCACATTTTGTGCATATGGTGCCAAACCGGAACCGGATAACAATATCAAATTTTGGAATGGATCTGGATTGGGGCGGGCAGGTGAGTATTTTTTATTCCGGTGTAGTTCACTCTCGCGAATGGGTAGGTTTGTATACTCTGCGGACATCAATCACACTTAGTATGGAAACCTACCATAACCCATCTGAATAATGAACCAAAAATTATACAGTTTTTCATCATAATATTTCGTTTTTGCCATGGAATAATTAATTGTGAAGTTTATCACAATATTTTATTCATTAAATTATGGTGGGACTATGTCAGAGCATTTATTGGAAATTCAAGATTTTATTTGAATGCTTTTAACATTCTCGTCATCCATTTTTATATTTTTCTGTTTTGGCATTCTCACAACGTAATTTCTGAATGCCGTTCGGTAATACGGTAATGGCTATTGTGGCACTTTCCCATAAAAACAAATGCTTACCTTGAAGGCACACCAAGTAACGATCAATAATACAAATTGGCAAATTTCCCAAACAAACCCGCCATGGCCACATTAACCAAACTGGCAGCTATGGCGCCACTGCCATGACCCATCAATGTAACTTTGTTAGGATTTCCACCGAATGCCCTGATGTTTTCGTGAACCCATTTAATTGCGGACATGATGTCCTCCAAGCCCAGGTTCAGCGAGCTGTCCGAGTCCATGTCGGTGTAAAATCCTGCCAAGTTTTGTGGGTTTCATGACTGTTTTTAGTGTATCTGTTTGGTCTCTTAATTGATAAATTCGGTTTGCAATGTAATCGACAGTGAGAATAAGTGGTACATTTTCAAACTTGAAAAAAGGTTTCTTTTTCGCATGCGTCCACAAGAAAATTTTTTTAAATTGATTTAAATTATTGGAAGCTCTCTGAGAAAGCTTTACACATGGTAAATCTCCACCAATTGCTTCAATTCTAATCAGCTATCTAATTCAGCAGCGCAGTTGTTATAAATACGTGAAGCGCATGCGTGATGGTATCGGTTCGATACTCAGCTGAATGAATGCATTTTTTGCACATCCACCCCCACAAAACTCACCGAGTGGGCCCAATCTGTAAGTCACACCGACAAAAATCACCCCCTTGGAAACGAAATTATCGATTACACCGTGTACAGCGAGTGGGTCATAATGTCTGTACATGAATGAAACACCGTCTATCCAAATAACAACTGGGTATCCACTTTCACACGCATCGCAGCGGATTTCGCCTGAAATAAGTACATGTGTACGATGTGGATGGATGTTAAATGACATTGTGATAATCTTATGTTAAATGGGATGTAAGTTATCGAGTTTTTTAAAATTACGTTTTGTAAAACTGGATGGATTCTTCAAAGTACATATAGCCACTACAAAGCCTCATCAATGTGAAGTGCAAAATCATTAGAACAATGATCAGCCACTGCTAGTGATGGAATGGCGCCATGGCGCTGGCGCCATTTGAGGGCGCCAAAGGGCGCCGCGCCATGGCGCCATTGGCGCTTGGCGCCCTCTTTCCGTGGCGCCCCTGGCGCCCACTTTCCGAATGGCGCCCTTGGCGCCTTGCGCCCTTTTTCTGTGGCGCCCTTGGCGCTTGGCGTCCACTTTCCGAAAGGCGCCATGGCGCCCTTGGCGCCTGGCGCCCTTTTTTCTGGCGCTTTTCCATCACTAGCCACTGCACATGAGCAGTTTTGTAATTAAAGTACTGAACTTTGAAGTATATGAAAACGAAAAGTATTCCTTTTTTACTCATTGCTAAGTACTGAAAAAAGTTTTGTTTATTTTCACTTAGCTACATGTAAAATACCTGAGTAAAATACTTTTTCCCAGAAAATGTAAGTGAGTATTACGAGAATTTTTGCACCAATTTTCACTCAAAAATTAAACCTACACTAATCGAGCCATTTTCCAACTCCAACATCCCCCTCCAAAATGCAAAAAATAAAAAAGCACCTTCTTCTGTACCAACACCAAAGGCACCAGCAAAGTGTTCGACAGGCACAGCATGTACCTCATTCCCTTCATGATCAACCATTTCATTTGCAGTTCCAGTTGTCTGTGAAACGAATTTACATGTTAAATGGGTTGAATGGATGTTGAATTGATAATGTTGTTGAATAGTCATGTGCTATACTTGTATGAGTAAAACAATATATAACGGTGTCACCGAATCTAACAATACCTGTCATTCACTTTCACTGTCTGAAACTTCGCACATTTTTGTCTATACTGGACACCACAAACCGCTTTTTACAAACAAGAAGTATTGTGCAGTGGAAAAATGCACAAAATGCATTGGAAGTGCTCTCGGGCAGGGTTGGTTTTATAAAAATTCATTTTAGTAAAATTGTATAAAAATTGTATAAAAAATTTATTTTATTTTTATTTTATTCTTGGTTCATTTTATTTTATTTTATTCCCAAAAGTCATTAATA
Organism: Sphaerolaimus hirsutus; assembly: GCA_964036195.1. Classification (NCBI taxonomy): domain Eukaryota; kingdom Metazoa; phylum Nematoda; class Chromadorea; order Monhysterida; family Sphaerolaimidae; genus Sphaerolaimus; species Sphaerolaimus hirsutus. The sequence continues at coordinate 18,888 of CAXIWS010000351.1, forward strand.
AAATAAAATGACACCATTTTACAAAAATTTTACAAAAATTTTACAAAAAATCTAAATCATGCATGCAAGGCAAGACAAATGTTATAATTAGACCTGTACATGAAAAACCTGTGGCAAATTTTTCCATTATCTTTCAAAAGTTGCATGCAGTAGGTATTGTTAGCTAGCTGCAAGTGTAAAGTTACAATTATTGACAGTAGGACTACTGGAGTGTGCTGGGCACATTTGTAAAATGTCATGCAAAGTGTCAATTGTCATGCAAAATATCAAGTGTCATGACAAACTTCAAGCAAAGTGGCAATTGTTATGACAAATGTCATGCAAAGTGTAAATTGTGTATCCGTATCTTGTGTTTTTGTATCCATGGTGTCTCTTGTATCCAAATCTGATGTTTTTGTTTCCAAATGTTCACATAAGATTTGGATTCAACAACAACATTATTTGGATACAAAACATAAGATTTAAAAATAACCCATAAGATTTGGATACAATTTGCTTGACAATTGACAATTTAGTTTATATTTGTCATGCCAATTGACAGTTTACTTTACATTTGTCATGACAATTGACACTTTCCATGACATATTACGTGACATTTGACACTTTCCATGACATATTATGTGACATTTGACACTTTACAAACTTTGGGACTGTTCCCAGATTTATGAATAAACAGGTAGAGACTCAAGCAATGATATAAAATTTTACAAAAAAATATGAATTTTTATACAATTTTACAAAAATACAAATTTTTATACAATTTTGCAAAAAGTTTACAAAAATTCGAATTTTTATACAATTTTTATTTTTATTCTAAAATTTTCCATTTTATTTTATTTTATTCTTAAATTTTCCATTTTATTTTTATTTTTTTCCGAGATTTTGCCAACCCTGCTCTCGGGTGCAAACTTTTGTTGAAGTGCTATAAAATGTGAAAAATTGTGCCATTGGCCGCCCCAGCCCCCCCCCCCCCCCGGCTACGTCCCTGTAAAATGTCATGTGTCAGGTAAAAGACCCTGTAAAATGTCAAATGTTAGGTTAAAAACCCTGTGAGGTGTCATGTGCATCCAAATCTTATTCTATAGTACCCAAATCTATAGTTTTTGCATCAAAATCTTACGTTTGGACAGATTTGATAAGATTTGGATACAACAACATAACATTTGGGTACTTTGTAGAATTTTTATACACATGTCACTTTACAGGGTCTTTTACACGACACATTCCATTTTACAGGGTCTTTTACATTCTACAGGGTCTGGGACTGGCACCAGGCTACATAAACACCTTCCCGGACAAGTTCACCACCCATTTTTTTATTTCACTTAAGATGCAATATCTCTGGCTATGGGAGTCGTATAAACCTAATATTTGGTGGGTATATAGTCCTAACACCCTGCTACTCCGAATCAATGGGGGAAGGTGCGGCGACTCACTACAGGGTGGGTCGCCCTATATGCAAAACTTTTCTGTGGCTTTTTCGGTGTCCCAAACAAGTTCACCACCCACTTGATTAGCAACACTACGAGGGCCATATCTCCAGCTGTGAGGGCGATAGAATGCTGTAATTTGGGGGTTGCTTTGCAAACAACCCCCTCTCACAATACACCAGTGGGTGGCCGCCAACGACCCACTACAGCATGGGTCCACGCTTATAAATTTGTTAATATTTTACAAACAACTCAAGTCTCCCAAACAAGTTCGCCGCCCAACTGCATTGTAAAAAAGTTTTGTGAGAACAAACCTGAAATAAAATTGAATCAGATTTGAACCTTAGTTCTGCTCATTAAAAAGTTTTCAGTAGGGCACCCACCCTGTCCCATAAATGGCAGACTGAAAATTTCACTTAAAACCAATTTTTTGTTTCATACTTAAGAAGTTGGTTTACAAAGTTCACTAAGGGAGGGTCTAAGGTTCAAAGTTATGCAAACAACATAACCTCTAAAATGCCCGCATAACAAAATTTATTTGGGGTGAATGAAAAAGTAAAAATTTTGTCAAATTTTGTTCCTGTAATGTTGTGATTATGACATCATAATATTCACCCCAAATAAATTTCCTTATGGACGCATTTTAGAGGTCATGTTGTTTACGTAACTTTGAACATTGGACCCTGCCCTAGTGAACTTTGTAAACCAACTTTTTAAATGTGAAACAAAAAAATGGTTTAAAGTGAAATTTTCGCTCTGCTGTTTTTGGGACGGGGTGGGTGCCCTACTGAAAAAAATTTAATTAGCAGAACTAGGGTTCGAATCTGACTAAATTTTTTATTAGGTATCTTCTCACAACATTTTTTATAATGGAGCTGTGTGGCAAACTTGTGTGGGACACTTGGGTTGTTTTGAAAAAAATGTACAACTGTACATACAGTAACCCATATCGTAGTGGATCGCTGGCAGGCACCCCCACTGGTTTATTGTAAGGGGGGTTGTTGGCAAGACATCCCCCAAATTTCAGCTTTATACCAGGCTCACAGCTGGAGATATGACCCTCGAAGTGTAGCTAATCAAGTGGGTGGTGAACTTGTTTGGGACACCAAAAAAGCCAAAAAAAATTGTTGCATATAGGGCAACCCACCCTGTAGTGGGTCGCCCCACCTCCCCCCATTGAAGCAAAGTAGGGGGGTGTTACAACTTTATATATTCAAAGTTTCAGCTTTATAACACCCCCATAGATGGAGATATTACAACCGAAGTGAAATAAAAAAATGGGTGGTGAACTTGTCCGGGAAGGTGTTTACATGCCTGTTGACGTTGAGAAGCATCTCAATTCAGAAAGAAACCAACAAAACTGACCAGACTATCATTGGCCATCATTTGCAACGGCGCTACCACGTCAACCCTGAGACAATCTTCACTTTCTCCGGGCAAAATTTGGATGCCAAAAAATTCGATGAAAATTTTCAGCGCTTCACCAGCTTCACGGTAAAAAAATGCCGGGCACACTGGCGCTTGTTTTGTGGCGTCAAAAGTTCCATTTCCGTCGGTGTAATTTTCGAATGACGTCACTGGTTGTGGCGCCTGGGTGGGAATAATTACAACATGATAATCTTTTAAACATGTAAAAAATAAATGTCTTGATCACTTTACACTTTACGTTTCGACTATAACTTTTCAACAAGCTGTGACGCCCCTTCAAGTGTCAAATTAGTTTCGATTGTTTTAGTGAAAAGTTTTATTTCAAATGGTCAGCCATAAAATTTACAGGAAATATGAAAATATTATTGACAATAAACAAAACATGTCTAAACATCGCGTGAAATCAATAACTTGACAAGCTTGACAATCACTTGACACTTAAATTCTTTTATCAACTTAACAATCTCAATTAACCTGAAACCTCTCAGCCTTTGCGTAGGGAATTCCACTGAAAGCTTGTGCTTTAAACCCCTCTGCATTCTCAAATACAGTGCCTAATACAGTCCCCGAACTCAAAGTCACATTTACAGTTTCTTCAATTTCGTATGTGACATTGAGGGGCCTCGGACAAACACAGTTAACTAAATACACTTGATTAATTAGGGTGTAATGAATTGTAATTAGCAAAAATTTGGTGAATAATGCAATACGGCAGTTATTTTGTGTCATGATTGGATGAGTGCCAAGGTGAATCTGTAAAACTTTTGGATTTTGAATAAATTTACCTGATTAGCTAATCAGAAACGCTGATACATATAATTATAATGTTGTGTGTAAGAAGTTAATGGAGATATCAAAATCTTGTGAGGAAATGCAGTTACGTAAGTTAAATGATATGGGTGGGTTCGATTCCCACCTGCGAAAAATTGAGAAAAAAATCGTAATTGAGAAAAAAAGTTTGGGGTGCAATAAAAAACACCCAGACGAATTGAAACGGCTGCCAAAATGGCAGCGGAAATGATAGAAGTTGCGATAGGCAGGGAAAGCGACGACTCTCGCTTTTACTTTTACCCATTTTAATCTTTTCCTAGGTACAAAATAGAAAAAAATTCTCGCTTTTACCTTTTCTCTGAGTAAAAGTACTGGTATTTAGGTTTACTAATTTCTTTACGCAGCATAAAATAAAAATTTTACTTTAGGTTTTCTGTACTTAGAGAGAGTAAAAAGAAAATACTTTACATTTACGTTTACTTTGAAAAACGTTCAGTACTTTTAACAACTCTGACGACAAGTGCCAAAAATCGAAGAAAAAAACTGACTGGATTACACACTGACACAGGAAAGATTCATATTCAAAGATGCACCGATACTTCACAAAAACGATGCCAAAATGGCCAGATGTAATTGGCGCAATCAATGTCAACACCTAATTTTGGCGCCATTTGAAAATATCGTAGCGTGAAGAGAAAAAACGAACGTCCAAAGAGATGGGGTGAGATATCGACCTCTTTTGATTGCGAAAATGGGCGTATAAAATTTTCGAAAATATACCGTCTAATGCAGCCATGCCCACTAAGTAGTACACCATCGAAAGTTTGGAAACTGATAAATCTGTTTTGAACGCTTTTTGAGTTTACCAGAATGAATAATTTTTGATCGCCGTCAACTGTAGTTGACAGATTCCCCATTGGCGCCACACAAGCTAGTTTTCATGGCTCCAATTTGAAAACTCGATCGAAATCTTGTCTAGGTATCTCCTTAAACAGTAGTTCATGGACTGATCATTTCTGTCAACTAATAATTGTATCCTAATATTTACTAGTGCGCTAAGTAGATGGTGGAAGCGTCGATAAGCATTCACGTCGCCATTAAGTTTCTGAATGAGTTTTCAATTGGAAACATGAAAACTAGCTTGTGTAGCCACAATGAGGTAAACTCAACCGGGGGTGCACTGATACGCACATCTGCCCGTTACGCACATTTGCCCGTTTTTCACTTGACACTTTTTCAAGTGATTTTCAGATATGAGTGAAGTGAAAAAACGTTGCGCAATGACATTAGTGAACTTTTTTCACTTCACTCATATCTGAAAATCACTTGAAAAAGTGTCAAGTGAAAAAAAACGGGCAAATGTGCGTAACGGGCAGATGTGCGTATCAGGCCTGCCCCAACTCAAAAGTGTGCCAAACAGATTTATGAGTTTCCCAAATTTCGATGGCGTATCTTTGCGCCAATGGCCCTGCGCACACTAGTTTTCACACGAAATTTCGAAAACTCACAAATCAGCTTAGAACGCATTTGAGTTTTCTACAATGAGCTGGCCGTCAACTGCAGTTGACGGAGATTAAAAATGACTCATTGTGGAAAACTCAAACACATTTAACTCTCATTTATGAGTTTCCGAAATTTCTGTTGAAAACTAGTGTTCGCTATGGCCAATGCGCCAAAGTTGTCTAGCGATCAACGCATCCTATGTAGATTAGTCTCTGACTCTGAGTGACTCTAGTTTGCTGCAATTTCACGTAAATAAAATACCAAATACAAAACAAATTCACCAAAAACAGACCACCTGCGCTCTATTTACATGAGTGCGCGGTCTGATTTCGCATGATGGAACCCATTTTTTGTCAACCATCCAAATGTGCATCTAACGATGGCAAACAGGTAGTCGAAACTTTGTAACGTTTTGAAATTATCATATTTTTTGAAGATTTGAATTTTGTTCACCCCTAGAAGAAACACTAAAAATTCGATTTTTTCTAGAAAAATTTCGGTAAATTTTTCAAATTTTCGAATTTTTACATTATTCTTGGCAGGAAATGCATATAAAATGCAGTTCAAAACGTCAGTTTTGCATGAATTTACTTGTAGCGGCAGAACACAAAATGTGCAGACGTATTATATCTGCGGTAACATTTCGGAAGGCTGTAAAAAACATGAAATTGTATTTGAAAATTCACCAGAAAAAGACGAAAATGCAGTAATCTTATGCAAAAAAATAAAAAAGTGCTAAAAAGATTCGAAAATTAATGAGAAGGATCCGAAAACTAAATTCGAAAATTCGAAAACTATTTTAGGAAAAAATTCGAAATTCGGAAAGTCGTTTAGGAAAAAAACACTTCAAAATCTAAATAGGTAGTTGTTTTTCCAGAGGGTTTGCCATCGTCAGTGTAAACACAATATCCATGCAAAATTACATTGCGGCTATTTTTACCTGAAAATAGACGCACATTAGCGGTTTTCACTAGTGACAAAAACACTCGAAAAAGGGCACAAAAGGGATGGACAATGAAAATGGGACCGATTTTTTTCGCGTTTTCACACGCCCAATTTTTTTCCTCAAATAGAAGCGAAACATTGGGCAAATTTCTGTGTCTGCTTTTTATGGAAAACTTGGCACTTGAGATGAGAAACGATTTTTCATTTATCTCTGAAGTTATCGCATGTTTTTGTTTGCGATGGCACTTGTTTTGAGTGTTTACGTGTTTTTTACACGATTTCAACAACTGATAATTTCGCGTCTAGATCTATTTAGAAAAATGTCTAGATCAAATCCGTTGGTGCAGCCAATATTGGACCTACACGCATAGGTTGTCAACTAGTTTCCATGTCAATTCAGATTTTAGTTGACGGGTTGCATGACAATTGTCATGTACACGTACTGCAGTGTATAAAAGGAATTACCTGAATACCATTCCGCAACCTATCAACTAAAATCTGAATTGAAACAATTGATTGAAATAGTCAGCCCAGTTGACAGTGACACCCAATGTCAATGTCAACTAGTGTGTATAGGGCCTTCTTTGTAAATCGAACGGGGCGTGGCGCTATGAACCAATTTGACATGAAAATAAGTGACTATAAAAGTGGTAGGTAATACTGAATAGTAGGGACTCTGAGTAGTGTTTAAAGACGTCTGACGATTTAATTTGTTGTTGACAATTAGTACTGAAATTTACATCAACAAATATTCCCGTCAGAGATACCATGTCACTTGAAACATACCACTTATGACTTTTGTTGTCACTTTCTCACCAGGTTTATTTTAACTTTTTCACCATTGCTTCCAGGTCATACAAAGTGTCAAAAGTCACGTAAACTGTCCTCGGAAATGGCAAAGAAACTGCCCCAGTTTCCCAAATACCCGCTAGGCTATATTTGTTACCCTTTCTATGTCTTCATTATGTTTGGCAAATACTTTTCAACCAGTAACTCTGATTCTGATAAAAAACTGGATGCTGAAAATACTCATTAATATGCTGAAAAATATGGACTGGGCAGTTTTTCCCCCGTAAAGCCGGAATTAGAGCTCAGCGTCGATTCGACGTGAAATGACGACGTAAAATGACGTCGTGAAATTAATTACACGAGTGTGGATCATGCTACGGGTCTACAATTTTCTAAGGATAATATATGAATCAATACCTTAATCGTGTCCAATACTGAGTGTTATCAGCCACAACTAGAGCGAATTGAAAAATTCAATTTTTATCATTTCACGTCATCATTTTACGTCAGGGAACTAACTTTACATTTCACGTCAACGGTAGCTTGCAATCGTTGACGTGAAATGTCAAATTTGTTCCCTGAC
>CAXIWS010000352.1:0-75155 GCA_964036195.1 Sphaerolaimus hirsutus
TCTGCGGCAGTACCGCAAAATGTCAAAACTTCCGTATAGAAAAAGTCTGCAGATAACCAAGCCAGGACTAGCTAGAACACCTAATTTCTCGTGTCAAACATTTCGCTACATTTCCACAAAATGCCTCTGCATGCTAGTTTTCAACTGAAACTTTTAAAACTAATAAATATGCCTTGAATGCATTTCATGTTTTGTAAAATGAGTCATTTTTAATCATGTAAAAATTGAGATTTGTGTGATTAGCAAACTGGTGGATTTAGCAATGTGTATAGACTAGGTAACTAAACTTAAAATTATACTGCTGGATGGATTATACAAGAAAAGTGTCTAATTATCACTTCCCTGGGCGGGGGCGTTCTGCGAACTGAAAGTGTCCTTTGTGCTCGCTCGCTTGCTCAACTGTTTCTTCAGGCGGCGTCTGCATAGAAATTCGTTTTTAGTTTTGTTTGTGAAATTTTAGGAAGCAGAGATCCGTCGATTGTATGTGAAATAGAATATATTCGGCGGACCGTATGCTATGCATTTTTCTGAAATGTAGTAATTTATTAAACTTGATTAGTATTTAGGTAAGTTCAATCAACTACTACAGAAGGAAACACTCCATCATGACGTCATCGTTTTTAAAAAACTTCCAAAAAAAGGGGGAAAACGTTCCGGGGAAAAAACGTTCGCCGCTCGTACGCGAATCCGCTTTTTTCCTGTTTAAAAATATTTTTTTTATTGTGAAAGTGCGTACATAAGCTCGCGCGTTATAGATTAAGACATAAGTAATTTTGGGCGCATAAGTACTTTGCGGTCCGCCGAGTATATTTGTAGAAATTTTAGTATTTCGAATTTTCTTGATATTGGTCCCTTCAGAGTTGTGGCGGTGCATTTTGTGGTGCTGCTATAGTTCAATGACATTACACACCCTCAATCATCTTCAAAAAAAATTCAAATTTTTTTTCTAAAAAAACACCAACTGCGGTCGTTTGTTCTTGACGGGGGGCGTGTCTTGCGTGGTGATGGAGGACTTGGCAGTGGCCCTGCCCGACTGGCTGTCCGTGTGGCCCTGCAGCCAGTGCGTGAACAGGACGCCCTTGCCCTACGTATCATGTTTACGTATATATTTAGAGTTTGATACTTGGGTCTAGTGGGAGGACTGGCTTGGTGTGTAGGTTACCCCCAACCTCTGGCTATAATAGGTCACTGTCTGTCTATCCCTTAGCTATCTACCCCTGCAGTAATTTTGGCTACCTAAACGAACCCCCCCCCCCCCCAATAGGTCAGCTATATATCTCGGTAGCGATTTGGACTGAGTTTTGAGGATTTTGCCCAAATCTTCATACCTCGTTGCCTATTTTCAGCTATTTTTGGCAAAAAATTTATGTTGTTATGAACTCATTTTCGGCCATTGTTCCATTTTTTGCGATTTTCTTATTTTCCGCCTTCTACATTTTGAAAAACCTATATATCACGTGTCGCGCATCCCTCGTGAAAAATTTAAAAAATACAGCCCCACGCAACCTTTATCACGATTTCACCCCTCGGCTTGGTTTTGAATCCGCCAATCACTTTTGTAAGAAATCGATTTGTCTCCTCGCTGATGTGGATGCACGACGCTGCAATTTTCACCAGCATGTTATTTTTTCATTGTCTCGGAAATTTACCAAAATGGCTCTACACACTAGTTTTCGACCTATTTTGAATTTTGAAAATTCTATTTTGAAAATCCACAAATCTGCTCTGAGAACGCATTTGAGTTTATTGAGATGAGTAATTTGAGAAATGAGTAGCACTGGACAACCAAAACTGAACCCACCCTGTCCGGTGGACTCCATCCTGTTGGCGACGTACACGGTCTCGCCGAAGAGACAGTAGCGCGGCATGGCCGTGCCCACCACGCCCGCCACCACCGGCCCTGTGCGTTCGAGTGGCAATGAAAAAGCGCCGCAGAAAGGACCTTCGATCAAGTCAGTTCAATAACTACATCGCTGTGTACTCTAGCACTCGGCAATGATGACCAGCGCCATGTAACTTACAGTATCAATGCACACTCCAGTGACCATGTGCCTCTGGTCATGTAAACCTGCTCATCATGTAGACCCGGCCGTCATGTATTTTAGGAGGCATTGGTATGGCACAGGGGTTAGCGGCAGCGGGTTTATATTAAAATTAGGGTACCTAGCTAGGGGCGCAGTGCGCGTCCACTCGCATTGTTTCTGTCACTATTTGTCAAAAACAATGAATGTACACGCACTGCGGCCCTAGCTATGTACTCCACGAACCATGGAAACCCGCTGCCACTAACCCCCATGTCATGCCAATACCTCCTAAAATACACGACGGCCAGCTCTACATGACAAGTGGGTTTACATGTTTTAAATCGGCCTGCATGACTCCGGTCACATTTTATCACCCACCAACCCAACCCAAAACCACCAACCACCCAAAACCGACCAGTATGCAAGCCAATCCTCAACTCGAGCTTCTTCTCGGGCAGGTGGGGTATCTTGAAGGTGGCCAGGGCCCTGTTCGTGCTCAGCGCCATGTCGGCCACCTCGGACGCGTGCCTGTCCCCGTTGCGCTCGGGCACGCCCGAGGCGCACATGTAGCCGTCGCCGATGGTTTCTACCTGGGGTTGGGGTCAATTGCAGCGGTTTGAGGGTGCTGGACATGTGGGGTTAGGTGTTATGATCAGGGGTTTTGTAGATTTGGACCTTCGTTGGGTTCATATAAACACCTTCCCGGACAAGTTCACCACCCATTTTTTTATTTCACTTCGGAAGCTATATCTATGGCTATGGTGGGGTTATAGAGCTTAAACTTTGTGAATATATACTTGTAACATCCCTCTACTCTGTATCAGTGGGGGGAGGCATGGCGACTAACTACAGGGTGGGTCGCCCTATAAGCAAACAAATTTTGCCGGGTTTTCTGTGTCCCAAACAAGTACACCACCCCCTTGATTAGCTAAACTAAAGGGGCTGTATCTCCAGTTGCGGGGGTGGTAGAAAGCTAAACATTTTGGGGTATTTTGGCAACACCCACCCCTACTAAATGCCAGTGGGGCAGCTCCCGACGACCCACTACAGTTTGTGCCGCTGTATATAAAATTGTTGTTTTTTAAAAAACCGACCCAAGTGTCCCAAGCAAGTTCACCACCTAAACAAATTAAAAAAATTTTTTGAGAACATACCTTATATAAAAACTGAATCAGGTTTTAACCCTACTTATGCTAATTAAATTTTTTTCCTCTAATTAGCCACCCCCATTGTAAATGGCAGACCGAAAATTTCACTTTAAACCAATTTTTTGTTTCTCACTTTCAAAGTTGGTTTACAAAGTTCACTAGAGAATGGTCTAAGGTTCAAAGTTATGTAAACAACATATCCTCTAAAATGCTTCCATAAGGAAATTTATTTGGGGTGAATGAAAAAATGAAAATTTTGTCAAATTTTGTTCCTGCAATGACATCATTTTGACATCATAGGATTCACCCCAGATAAATTTCCTTATGGAGGCATATTAGAGGTTATGTTGTTTACATAACTTTGAACCTTAGACCATTCTCTAGTGAACTTTGTAAACCAACTTTTTAAGTGTGAAACAAAAAATTGGTTTAAAGTGAAATTTTCGGTCTACCGTTTATGGGACAGGGTGGGTGCCCTACTGAAAAAAAATTTTGGTGGCTGAACTAGGGTTCCAACCCGATACAGTTTTATGTTAGGTATGTTGTTGCAACATTTTTTTAAATGCAGTTGGGTGATGAACTTGTTTTGGGACACTTGGGCTGTTATTAGAAAATGGTCAACTTTATATACAGTGACCCATGCTTTAGTGGGTCGTCGGCAGCCGCCCCACTGGTGTATTGTGAGGGGGGTTGTTGGCAAGACATCCCCCAAATTTCAGCTTTATACCGCCATCACAGCTGGAGATATGGCTCTCGTAGTGTAGCCAATCAAGTGGGTGGTGAGGTGAACTTGATTGGGACACCAAAAACGCCAAAAAAAATGTTGCATATAGGGCGACCCACCGTGTAGTGAGTCGCCGCACCTCCCCCATTGTTGGGGAGTAGAGGGGTCTTACAACTTTATATTTACAAAGTTTCAGCTTTATAACACCCCCATGGACGGAGATATTGCATTCGAAGTGAAATAAAAAAATGGGTGGTGAACTTGTCCGGGAAGGTGTTTAGATGGTGAATTGCTACTTCGAAGGGATAGATAGATGAAAAATTGTTTTTGGGGCGAGGAGTTGGGGGGGGGGTCGCGGGGGTTCAATATATACGCTTTTCCAAGGTATAGAAGGAAGAAATGGGAGAAAACGCATGTATTAAATTATACATGTGTAGTGGGCGGCTAAATCATGTGTTGACACTCATTTTGAGGTGATTGTGTGAGTGTACAGCACAATGTACATCACTGATTCCCAAATTAACTGCACAAGCACTATCAAGAAAAAATGCGAAACATAAACTTTCAAAAACTCACTTTGTACACATCATACTCATCAAGTGTGTCATCAAAAATCGTGTACAATTCATTCAAAAGTTGCACAATCTGCATTGGCTCGGAAGCGGATGCAATTGTTGTAAATCCGACAACATCTGAGAAAAATATCGTGACGCAATCATAGTCCTCAGGTTCGACTACTTGACCCACTTTGAGCCGGTCGGCCACTGTTCTGAAAGTTTTGGAATGGGTCGACAATTTTGGATTGGAAAGAATTGGATACAGATTGTGTTCCCTTGGATGAAATATGGATGCTGAACACACTAGTTTATGATTGAAATTTGAAAAACTGTGTAAACTCATAAATCGGCCTTGTACACACTTGAATTATTTGAAATTAAATATTTTTACTCTCCATACTGTAGTTGAAGAAAACTTAATTCTAATAAACTCAAAGGCCATTCATAGTTGACTTATAGGTTAACTATTTTTTAAATTTTACGGGCAGTTAACTAGCAGTGCTACAGCGCCAACACAAATTGTGTTTGCTTGAATGAAAGATAGTGATGTGCTTAGGTTTTAGGCAGTACCATTTTGTGACAATCTAGCTAAAATAAATGATAAAATGAAAAAGTCTGACTTTGGCAACATCTTGTACAAAATCATATCAGTTTTCTGCATTTCATCAGTCAGCTGCCTAGTTCTTTCATCCACAGTTTTCTCTAAATTCGCCGCGTGCTTCTCCATTGTTTTGATGACGTGATCCAATAAATTCATGGTTTTTCCTTTGGACACAAGACGCAGAGAAGATTTCACTTGTTTGCAGTCTGGTCGCTGGTCCTGGGTTTCAGTGGAAATGGTTTTTAATGGTGAATGAACATCCTGGGGGCAGTGCCGAGCCTTGTAAAGTGTCAAATGCCATGTACACTGTCAATTAAAGAAAGATTTTATTACTGTATGTCTGACATTTTGCATGATAATTGACAAAGTTCTAGTGATGGAAAAGCGCCATGGCGCTGGCGCCTGGCGCTAGCGCCAAAGCAAAAAGCGCCATGGCGCTTTTGGCGCTTGGCGCTAAAACGCTCTGGCGCCATTGGCGCTTGGCGCTGGGGTCTGAGAAAGCGCCATGGCGCTTTTGGCGCTTGGCGCCATTTTCTGGTGGCGCTGGCGGGGGGAGGGGGTCCGAAGTGTTGTTTTGATGAGTTTATTGTCGATCATTTAACTCCCGATTGCTCACTCAATCGGCACATAAATAAGTTCCAAAAGGGAACATGTCACATCGTGCAAAAAAGGGATCAATTCCACATCACCCCTCTCCAGTAGAAGATCAAACATCAAAAGATCATGCAAAGTGGCAGCTCAAAAATCACAACAACTACCTTCTCTCCTCAAAAAATTTTGAAAGCAAAAAATTTAGTCGCGTTTAGAGGGTGAGCGGTTACGGCGGCGGTAGTTAGCGTGTTCGCGGGGGTTATAGGGTTGGCTACGGCGGCTCAGGCGGGCTGCGGTATTGCGGTAAACGGCTTCAGGGGGTGGGCGTACGACAGTTGGGCGTGGCGCGCGTGCATGGCGGTGATTGTATGCGCTAGATGCGGCTACGTGTACAGTGGTATCAACGTCATTGCGCATAAGATTTTCAGAAGGCTGTTCTGGCGGGTTTCCAAAACGGTGTCGGCGAATTTCGGGGGCATTTGCAGGAACTTCGCGTGGTGAAGACTGGTTTGTGTACACCGCATGTTCGGCACGGCGGTAGAATGCCGTCAGCGTATTCAGGTCCAATGGTGAACGCTGAAAGTAGGGCCGTGGGTTGCACAGTACTTCATATTTTGGGCTTGCGAGCGCATGTAAACAGCATGGCTTAGGAATTTGCCAATTTCCAACCGTAGAAAAAATGGAAGTTTCCGTCTGGGTGGTGGCATCCTGGGTGTCTACGCGCTGCGGATTCAATTGTAATTCTTCTAGCTCTTTAGTGATTTCTGCAATTGTAGCGGCCTGCTCTGCATTCAACCGCGTAGAGTTGGTCAAATCTTTGTTCAGCCGGTCACACTCAACCTGATATGACTGGTTGGATAAATTGAAAGATAGTAGGTTGAATATGTGCGGTAAATGACTGACTTTGTAACCGGTCACTGTCCTATGGCGCTCTTCTGCGTTTTCCTGGATTTGTTGGAATTCCGTGTTTAGTTGTGTGTAATGATCGATCATCGAATCCATGTCCTGTGCCGGGGTGGCAAAACATCGATAAATCAGAAACTGAACAATACTGAGCAGTACGCGGTACGCGACGTGACCGATTCACCCTCAAGAATGTCGAATTGATAGTTTTATGTAGTTAGTATTTTTGACCGATTCACCCTCAAGAATGTCGAATTGATAGTTTCATGTAGTTAGTATTTTTGCAGTAGTTCCCATCACCTAGCCAAAATGGTTAACCCGAGCGCCAATCAAATGTCTCCTGCTAGCCGTGAATAGTAAATCTATAGCGATACCCACCTGACTGGTACGTTGACAATTGTCGCAGGCAGACGCGGCCGCCGGTGCAGGAACAGGTGTCGGTTCCGGTGGTTGTTGTGAAGCCATAGTACTTTCTGCCGCGTCGCTGTCACCCTCACCATTGTCGACGTGCACGCTCAAAGCCGATGAAGATGCCGAAACTGGTGTCAAATTGTTTGTTTCGGATTGTTTGTTGTTTTCATCACAAACAGCTGAGACGCAGCAAAATAAGATTGACAACACAATAACGTTCATGTTGCCAAATGAAATGATTTATTAAATTTATGTGTACTTTTTGCATTTAACTACCAAAAAAGTGGAAATTGGAAACTAGTAGGTGTCAATGTATTTATTTCTAGTGCGTGTTGACACGCCAGCAAAAGCGGTGTGGCAATTTCTGCACCGTGTTGTCCAATTTAACAAAAATGGTCAGTCCGATGACATCCACTACTTCCAAGGGGCCTGTAAACTTGGGTAAACTGCGGTCAATGGACAAATTTTTGGCCATAACATAATCGCCAGCCTGAATTGCGGTAGAGTGATTTTTAGTGTCAAAATATTGCTTGTATAGTGTCCTACTACGATCACTATGTGATTTGGCTGCCATGCGAACAGTCTGTACGTCCATTGTGCGCGCCGCAGCGAATAGCAAATTCCAGTGTGGCATATGTCCATAGACCAGGAAAAATGGACAACATTTTGAATTTCTGTTGAAGGCTAAGTTGTGTTTTAGGGAAACCATGGGTAGCAGATCGCGCCAGTGCAATTTCGGGAATTCTGCTTTTGTGATAGAATACAATTCACGTATTCTGCCATTTACCCCTTCTACCATGCCGTTCTCAGCCGGGTTGTGAGATGACACTGGTGAATGTGCTGTGCCATATTCTGCGCATAAAGTGCGAAAAGTGTCGTTAACGCGTATTCCGTTCCTTGATCTGTGACAATCAACCTTGGTGCCCCGAAAATCAAAAATATTTTTGTGAGAACTGCTCTAGCGACTGTATTGGCATTTAGTGAAGGTACAGGCGCCGTGATTATGTAGCGGGTAAATGCATCAACTGCCACCAACACTTTTGATTTAGAATCGTTAAATTCCAACTGCATTGTGTCTAAATGTAAGACCTCAAATGGCTGGGATGGAGTTTCAACTGCTCCTAGTGGTCCAGGGTGTATGCAGTGTTTTTTGTGCAACATGCATGTAGCGCAGTCGTAGCAGTATTGCAGGACATCTTTTTTCATGGTCGGCCATGAAAAATACTGGCATAGTAGTTGTAGAGTGCGCACCTGCCCACCATGACTGGATTAATACCCAAGTGTGCCTGTGTTAAACAAGCTTCTTGCCAAGTTTTTGGTGGCCAGATGGCATATTGTAGACTATCAACAGCTGATTGATGATAAAGTATCCCTTCGATCAAGGTAGCTTGTGGTACACTGTCAGGATTTGCCATTAATTGTGAAATCACGGAATGTAACTCTGGGTCATTAGACTGTATCGTTTTCCAATCGATATCGGGGCTCAAAGCAATGATTTTTCTCTGATGACCACTGGTCAAGGCGTTGTTTGCAGGTATTTTAACACCTGTGGAGAACATTTTTGCGGCGCAGCCTTTTACCATACGTGCATCATCATCCAATTCTGTGGTCCCAAATTCAGGCTGGTGGATCGGATTTCGCAATAGTGAGTCTGTGACCAAATTCAAACTTCCGGACCTGTGTATGAACTTAATTATTTTATCCTGTATCCAGATAGCCCAACATTCTAATTTAGAATGATGCGGGCTCTTAAAAACCTGGGCGATGCCACTATTATCAGTGATGACCACTAATTTCTGCCCTTCAACAAAATCAGCAAGTCGTCTTATGGCTCATGCGATACAGAGCGCCTCCAATTCTGCTGCAGAAAATGTGTTGTGGGGGTGTGTTAGCCGTTTTGAAATGAAAGATATTGGGTGCATTTCTCCATCATCGGCATATTGAGAAAGTACGGCGCCCAAACCAGCTGTGCTGGCGTCGGTTTCCAGGTAAAAAGGGCGTCCGTCACGAATGGGGTGTATTAAAATTGGTGGTGTAGCGATGCAGTGTTTCAAAGTACCCCACACGTCCAGCATTTCTTCAGTCCATTCAAATGGGGTATTTCCATGTTTCGGGATTTTTCCTTTAAGCGCGGCATATAGCGGTGCTGAAATGCGGCTGTAGTTAGCGATAAAATGAGAATAGTAAACACATTTTCCCAAAAATCGCCGCAGTTCCTGTTTTGTGTGCATTTTGGGTAGCGACATCATGGCTTCTACGCGTGGAGGCGCGGGGATGATGCCTGATGCTGTGATTTGATGGCCTAAGTATTTCAGCGTAGATGTGAGGATGTTGCATTTTTTAGGTTGCATGCGTAGATTTGCCCATCGCAACCGGCTGAATAACCTTCTCAAATGGGTCAAATGTTCTTCCACTGTGTCACTGCAGCAAAGAATGTCATCAATGTATGCGCGTACCCATGTGCGCATCAAATCTTCGTTCAAATCAATTAGCATGAGCATGATGAGGCGTATTATACATTTGCAATTCAGTTTGAGATGTCTCCGCAATGGACTCAGCGCGCATAAACAATATTTTGGCACTTTTCCAAATGTCTGTGGGTATTTCGTCTGGTTTATTCGGCCTAATTATGGTGATATTGCTAGTCCCATTCGCTGGAACATAAAGATGTTTGTTTAGTTTGGCACTCCGTAAAAATCGTTGTGTGAATTCATTTTGCAAATCTTCAAATTGTTGCATGACTTCATCGTTTTTCACTGGTACTATTTTAGTGGATTTCTCCAGCGCCAGTGGTACCAACCATGACAACTTCAGGAATGACATTATATCAGTCCCAACCAAAATTTCAGCCATTGCAGTTTTGTCCATGTTCACTAGGCATATTGCTAACACTTTGCGTAGCACGTTATCAATTGGTGATACATGTTCAATAAATAGTGGAACCTCAAACATAGTCCCTACTGAAGTTTTGCCATTGAGCATGTAAACTTCAATGTCTGTTTTCCACAAATATTTGTCTAAGTCCAAAGATGATTTTCTCGCAATGTCCTGTAACAAAGAAATTGGGAAAATGGTTCTGGTGCAGCCTGTATATAGAATGACTCTGCATGGCACATTTTCCACACGTAAATTTGCATAGATTTGTGGACCGTTGCATTTTTCTACCCTGATTGACAAGCGTTGACTATCTCCCACACATGTGCATGATTTCACATCAATTGAATTATCTATTCCGTAATCATTTACGGGCATTTTCACATCTTCACTTTCTATGTCAGAATTACTGTTCACAGAATCTGTTGACGTCACATGTATCTCCTGAAACAGCAGGGGTGCAGGTGGGGAATACTGAGTCGAGGAACTGTAGAACACAGTCGTCGGCTTCCTCGGTGAATTCTGCAATGAATAGAAATTTTGAATTTCATGCCAAAAATTCCTCTCCCATGTTGGAGACAAACCCGTGTCATCTTGAAAAGTGGCTGCGAGGCGGTTTTTAAACTCGTCGCAATACAATTTCAGGCGGGAATCGTTAGCAGGTGGAGCATCAATATTATTGCGGCATTCAGTTGACTCTGTGGACAAAACGTCAGCATGGTTATGGTACCCGATCTGCTTTGTAGAACAATTAGCTGCTTGTGCGGTGACACGCGGCATAGCGGAATTGGTCGTATGAGGTGGCCCGTATTTTCACACTTGACCATACCCCTCAGATTTTGGGGATTGTGCCGCTGGGTCAATTCGGGCGGTAGAAAATTCACGCTCGCGTTGAGTTATTCTACACTCACTCACCCTGTGTCCAGCGTGATTTAGCCGGGGGCACCATGGATCAGCGTTGTTGGCATTAATTAATTTCTGCACTGTGAAACGGCCGTTTCGTTGGAAATTTTGCTGTTCGGTGTTAGAATTTCGTGGCATGCGATTGTTAGGGGCAAGAAATGGTTTTTTGACACTTTGGAAATATTCTTCCATGAGTTGGACTGATTGGACCAGTGGCAATTTTTTTGCTTTCATAGCATTGCGAAAATTCGCCACAATGTATTTGTCATATTTATTCTCGTCGAATTTACTCCATAA
The DNA here is from genome assembly GCA_964036195.1 of Sphaerolaimus hirsutus. Taxonomy (NCBI): domain Eukaryota; kingdom Metazoa; phylum Nematoda; class Chromadorea; order Monhysterida; family Sphaerolaimidae; genus Sphaerolaimus; species Sphaerolaimus hirsutus. The sequence continues at coordinate 11,034 of CAXIWS010000352.1, forward strand.
TTTTATCGCAACCAAATTTTCTATCAACTTTTTGTCGAAATTCATGGATTCCCGGAATTCAGATGGCACTTAAGCCAGCAGTCTCAAATATAAATCCATGAAAGATTCATTTCGCATCATACTAGCATTATCCCATTCCGGAACGGAATATAACTTTTTGACGTCTTTAAATACCGCCCCCAATTCCTGTAGGATTTTCGCATGGTCAAATAGTTCACTGGGATCAAACAATGTTGTCAGGACTCGATATGCATCTCCCTTAAGTTTTGTGGTAAAGATTTCTAGCCAGAAATGGTGTAATAAATCCGCGTTGGACACCGATAAACTGGCAACCTGAACTGAACGGCGCCACTCAGCGAAAGTTAATGTATCCGTTTTTCCTGAAAAAGTTGGGATTTTGTCAAGTATATGCGGTTTGGCAATCATCCAATACTGTAGCATATTAGCAGGTATGTTCGGCATGGGCATAGTAGCAAATTTAGTGAAATCGCGGGTCTGCCAGGGGTCGTTTTCAGAGATTTGGTTCATCTGTCCTGCGTTTACATCAATTTCTGCGCGCTGAAAAGTGGTTGATTTTGGGTTCATATTGCTAATCGGGTTTTCATTAACAATTTTGCTCAGTTCAACGTTGTAGGCGCCACGTTGTCGGCGCAGTGCATCAAACCTCATTTGTAACCCATCAAACTCCTTCATCAATGTTTCAGTCGTGTCGGAAGAATCAATTTTTGTATTATTCAGATGTCGGTTGTATGACTGCGGCGGTGTAACCTGAGATGCGTTACTCACAGCGACAGACATATTTGAACTAGGGTGTCAAAAAAATTTTTTTACGGAAAACGGAAAACGGAAAGGTAAAATTTTTTCACTTTACGGAAAACGGAAAACGGAAAGGTAAAAAAAAAATTTCTGCCAGAAAACGGAAAACGGAAAGGTAAAAAAATTTCACTCAGCGGAAAACGGAAAACGGAAAGGTAAAAAAAAATTGTTGGCCAGAAAACGGAAAACGGAAAAATGAAATGCCGGAAAACGGAAAACGGAAAGCAAAATTTTCACGGAAACGGAAAAAAATAAAGTGGAATTAGCATGGTAATAGACAAATTTGCAGAAGGAAAACCTGCATGCAGGTTTGCCTGTTTGGCTTTGATTGTGGTAGCTGTACATTCTGCAACTATGGATCATGCCTGTAACTTCACGTTCAACTTGTAGTTCAAGCTTAACTGAACCAACAAAAAATCATCAAAAAGTAGCCATAGTGGCCATAGGAAAGGAAACACTACAACAATTTCACAGTCTAGAAGCAGTGGGAATCACTGATGACCCCTATGCAATTGATGACAACATTGCAGAGGAGATGATAATAAATAGCATAAAACTCACAACAACAACAAACAATACTATATTGACTGGCCGTATAAAGAGAGTATCAGTGACCTGCCCACGGGAAAAGCAGAAGCCTTGGTGTGGTTTAAATCACTGATAAGAAGATTCAACAAAGATCCAAACTTATTCGAACAATACCGGAAAGTTTTGGACGACCAACTAGAAAGGGAATAATTGAGATCTGTGACGACAAAACAGACAACAAGGGGATTCATTACCTGCCACACCAGCCAGTAATCACGCCGGGCAAAGCCCAGTTTCAACGAGTGCCTTTTTAGAGGACCAATTACAACACCATTAGCACTGGGCCTACTCCTGAGGTTCAGGGCAGGCAATCTAGCATTAATTGCCGATATTGAAAAGGCATTTTTGCAAATAGGATTGCATGACTGAGCTAGAGACTACACACAATTTTTCTGGCTGAAAGATGCCTCAAAACCAGTAACTGAAAATAACTTAATAGTACTTCGTTTTAAACGCATACTGTTTGGACTTTTCTGCAGCCCAGCAATTTTGGGAGCAGTCATAAAATACCATTCAAATGTGACAATAAACAACATGAATGAATATGAAGAAAATGAAGGGGAACAAAACCAGTTGGCGATGATAATAAACAACATTTACATCGATAACTTCATCATGAGTGTCACGAATGAAGTTGAAGCTTTAGAACTATATTACAAAGTCAAAGCTTTATTTAACCAATGTTCTATGAACATGAGGGAATGGCTGTCAAACTCCAGATCAGTCATAAATGAAATAGCAGAAAACGACAGGAGTTAAAGGTGAATAAAATTGTCGCAGTAATGGGCATGAAATAAAATCACCAAACGGACATGCTGGCAATATCAACACCAAAATTGCAAATTGACAGCATCACAACACCAACCAGATGAAACTTGAATAAATTATTGGTGTCAGCATATGACCCAATTGGGTTCACAGCACCTGTTTCACTGACCCTGAAATCCCAGTTGTCAATGCTGCTCCAAGAGACAAAAACAACACAATGGGATGAGCCAATTGAAGATAAATACAGATTGGAAAAACAATGGAAAAATGCCAGAAAACTGAAAATCGAGCCTGAAAATGGAAAAATTGCCTGGTAAAACGGAAACGGAAAGGTAAAAATTTTTCAGCCGGAAAACGGAAAAATGGGCCGGAAAAACGGAAACGGAAAGGTAAAAAATTTTCAGCTGCCGGAAAACGGAAAACGGAAAGGTAAAAATTTTCTGGCTGCCGGAAAACGGAAAACGGAAAGGTAAAAATTTTTCGGCTGCCGGAAAACGGAAAACGGAAAGGTAAAAAATTTTCCTGCGGAAAGGCGGAAACGGAAAACGGAAACGGAAATTTGACACCCTAATTTGAACTAGATAACCGCACGCCACTGCCATTACGGTCAATTTGATCAATCTCCGTTTCATTGATGTAATTAACAATGTCAGAATGTGTCAAAATGCAAAACGGAAGTGGTGGTGCCAAATACAACGCCACATTCCTGCGTTCAGCAATGAACACAGGCGCGGGAGAGCGCACCTTCACAAAATCATACAGCATAGCTTTATTGGCGGGTTGTAACACTACAGAATTACGCAACAGAGACACAAATGGTTGGGGATCTAACCCATGCTCACTACCATTCAACACGGAGGCTGGTGCACTTCTGGGACACGTCCCATGAGAATTACGCACCACGCGTTGACCATGAACATCAGGGCGCCAGGCCGCTTTCAACTGAGCATCCTGCATTTGACGAACCAGTTCCGGATGCTGACTGCTCATCGGCAAAGCGCTGGCAGGGTGCTGGCGGGTATGGTGTCTCGGCTCGCCCATGTCCGCTGTCGAACACTGCGACATAGTAGCCGCCACGCTAAATATCAACCGGATAAACCAAATATCAGCCTTCATAGATTGAGAATTCTGCTGATAGTCGAATTATAACACTGGAAATTAGCGGCTTTTCTAAGTAGAAATTTAGCTAATTCCCCAGCACGTCCACCAGATGGCGGGGGGAGGGGGTCCGAAGTGTTGTTTTGATGAGTTTATTGTCGATCATTTAACTCCCGATTGCTCACTCAATTGGCACATAAATAAGTTCCAAAAGGGAACATGTCACATCAATCAAAAAAGGGATCAATTCCACAGCGCTATTGGCGCCTGGCGCCGGCATTTTAAATGGCGCCAAAAAAGCGCCAACCAGGATAATAAAAAATTGTTATAACACGGTGAAATCGACACTGCAGTTGATCAATTTTGAGGCAACTGAATAAATATTGATTTATATTAGGGTAGACATTATATAAATAGATGCATACATTAAATAAAAGCAGAGGTGTTAAAATCGCGGTAAATCCCCTTTTCGGCTTTGCTCCTAATTCTTTCTTGCAGTCTAAATCAGGGGTTCAGTCTGGCGGGGGTTGGAGGGGTGGGGGGGGGGTTACCCCCTCAACAAATGCTCCAGCTATCTATCTATTCCCGGGCCGCTCAGCTACCTATCTAACCTGAGGCTAAATTTTAGGCTACTATCCCTCGAGCCCCCCACCCCCCACCCCAAATCAACCAGATATGTATCTCTCCAGGGGGCAATCCCAAGCCCTGTAAAGTGTAAAGTAAAGTGTCAAATGTAAAGTCAAATGCAAAGTAAAGTGTCAATCAAAACGAAAAAGAAAAAATTTTATTACTGAACTTTGCATGACAATTGACAGTTTACTTTGCATTTGACTTTACATTTGACACTTTACTTTGAATTTGACTTTACATTTGACACTTTACTTTACACTTTACATGGCTTGGGATTGCCACCAGAGCGATTATTTGAGAAATTTTGCCCGGATTTAGTGGTTGTTTGAATGGGCAAAAAAGTTCAATAGACTAGTATGACTTCAGCGGTACGTTACCACTTACCACTCACAGTTACCACTTTTTTTTCTACCATCAAATTGTAGAAAAAATTTTTTGGCGCTGGCGCTATTGGCGCTTGGCGCCATTACCCTCTGGCGCCATTGGCGCTTGGCGCTGAGATTCAGAAAAGCGCCATGGCGCTTTTGGCGCTTGGCGCCATTTTGCTCTGGCGCCATTGGCGCTTGGCGCCGGAGTCAGAAAAGCGCCATGGCGCTTTTGGCGCTTGGCGCCGAAAGCCTGGCGCTTTTTCCATCACTACAAAGTTCTATGACACTTTATACGACATTTGATTTAATTTTGCAGTTTACAGGGTGAGGGACTGCCAACTGATTGGACTGATTGAGAGTCTGTTTCGTTGCCAGTATAAAATCGCGACAATTTGGCAATTTGGATTTTTAAGATCGCGTAACCATGTGTGCCAGTTCCGCAAAATGAGAAGTGTGAAGTGAAATGGCAAAGGCGAAGTAAAAACGCAAAGGCGAAGTGAACTGGCAAGTGAATTGGCAGGTGAAATGGCATAAGCGAAGAGAAATAACTTTTTATTTATATATTATTTATAAACACCTTCCCGGTCACGTCCGGCAGCCATTTTTTGATTTTACTTCTTATATCCTATCCCCAGTTCTACGGCGCCCCCGAGGCTGAAACTTGGGGGAGATATTGGCGCAACCCCCCTCTACTTCGCATGAATTGGGGGGGTCGCCGCGACCCCCCCAATTTATGCGAAGTAGAGGGGGGTTGCGACAATATCTCCCCCAAGCAGGGTTGGCAAAATCTCAGAAAAGAATAAAAATAAAATAAAAATAAAATGGAAAATTGAAGAATAAAATAAAATAAAATAAAATGGAAAATTTCAAAATAAAAATAAAAATTGTATAAAAATTCGAATTTTTGTAAAATTTTTGTAAAATTGTATACAAATTCATATTTTTGTAAAAATTGTATAAAAATTCATATTTTTTGTAAAAAAATTTTTCTGTCGTTTATAGTTCAACCTGTTCATTCGTGGAGCTGGGGCAGTCCCAAGCCATGTAAAGTGTCAAGATGTCATATGAAATGGAATGGAAAGTGTCAATTTTCATGAAAATGTTAAGTAAAGTGTCAATTGTCATGACAGATATAAATTAAGGTGGAAACTGTAAAGCAAATTGTATCCAAATCTTATATTTTGTATCCAAATCTTGTTGTTTTTGTAACCAAATCTTATGTGAACTTTTGGATACAAAAACATAAGATTTGGATACCAAAATATAAGGTTTGGATACCAAAATATAAGGTTTGGATACCAAAACATAAGATTCAGATAAACAATTTACACTCTGCACAACATTTGTCATGACAATTATACCTTGCTTGACATTTGAGATGCCAATTGACTCTTTACTACATTTGTCATGACAATTGACACTGCATGATGTTTTACAAATGCGCCCAGCACACTCCAGTAATCCTTCTACTGAAAATGCAAACCATTCTTATCGATAATTGTAACTTAACACTTGCAACTAGCTAACAATACCTACTGCATACAACTTTTGCAAAGTAATGGTAAAATTTGTCACACGTTTTTCATGTTTAGGTCTAATTATCACATTTTTCTGACCTTGCATGCAAGATTCTGATTTTTTGTAAAATTTCTGTAAAATTTTTGTAAAATTTTTGTAAAATGGTCCATTTTATTATTTTATTATTATTTTGGAATAAAATAAAATAAAATAAAATGAAACAAGAATAAAATAAAAATAAAATACATTTTTATACAATTTTTATACAATTTGTATACAAATGATTTTTATAAAACCAACCCTGCCCCCAAGTTTTAGCATCGGGGGCGCCCTAGAACTGGGGATAGGATATAAGACGTAAAATCAAAAAATGGCTGCCGGACGTGACCGGGAAGGTGTTTATATTACTTCGCCTTTGCCATTTCACTTCTCATTTTGCGGAACTGGCCCCTGATCTCGAATGAAATCGGTACAACCGACTAACAGGGTTCTCATTCCAGCAAGTCTGCATGAGCTGGACGAGCTGCGCGGCGTCCGGGTCGCTCGTCTCCAGCTTCACCGTGGGCCTGAAGGGGCGGCTGCCCGTCGCCGGCACCTCCTTCACTCGCTCGATTACGTCTGCGCTTTGTGATGGCTGTGCATGCTTGTTTCAGCTGGTGCTTTTTTTTATTCAAGTTTTTTCCCGCCGTTCTATTGGAGGTGCCGTTCTATTGCGGGCTGCCATCGTATTGTTTCACCAACCTTTTTCACACATTTTCAATTGAACGTAGTATTTTTAATGAAACGTAAGCAACATTTTGATATGAGAGCATCAATTAAAACAAAACCAAATGTGAAAGCAACCCCTGAATAAACCTGAATGCACATTTTTCAAATAATTGTGTTTTGGCACTCTTTCAAGGTAATTTCGACCTGCTGTTCTATTGGAGGCCGCCTTCCTATTTTCTTCATGGCTGGAAAAAGTGCCAAAACCTGTCATTCTATTGTAGGTGCCCTTCTATCGGAGGTATGCCGTTCTATTAGAATAATTACGATAACTACTTTCCCACTATCAAATATCCCCTAACCCCTCAAACCCCCAAAAATACAGCCCCCCTAGGCAACCCTTAATCTCGACCTCGTCCATCGCAAATGGCCTATCTCTGAGCGCCAGCTCCTGCATGACGATGCCCACCGCGTAGACGTCGCCCTTGGGCGTGCCTCCGATCGGGGGGCTTTCCATTCGCAGCAGTTCTGGAGCTGTCCACAGAAGCTTCTGGGGGTCGTCTGTGGTGGGGATGCACTTTTGAATAATATTTTAATCGTGTAAAAACATTTCAAAAAGTTCTATTTTAAGGTAAAAAATGTGCCCGTATGTAAATATGCAAACTACCGTATTTGCTTGAAAAGTTTCCCCCCCCCCCTTGAATTATCCCCCCTGTAAGACGAGTGAGGAAATAATAATCCCCCCTGTAAGACGAGTGAGGAAATAATAATTCCCCCCTCAAATAATCCCCCCTTTAAAGATTTGATCAATTTGTTGTACCTAATTTTAACAAAAATGGCACGTTATTGTGTTTATAAGCCATATTTCGTGAAATGAGTTGATGAAAACATGCTTGAAAATTTTGACGCAATAATAATTACCCCCTTGAATAATTCCCCCCCCCCTCGAATAGTTCCCCCTCAAACATGTCTGACGAAATAATAATCCCCCAGGGGGATTATTCAAGCAAATACGGTATAATAGTTTGCAGATGCAGCTTTAGCACTAAATAGTTTATTTGTGCATTCCCTTATCTAGCGGTACTGGCGTCAATATTTAGTGGATTGACATGCAATCAATTTTAAATTAAAATAGGGGAAAAATCAATTCAATAAATTGTAGCCTTCTCGCAACATTCCTTGTATGTTGGGTCTGAGTTTGTGAGGTCCGTAGTCAGTCAACTTGACAGTCCAGCGAGCGTCAACTACGCAGTTCGAAGATTTCAGCCGCCCATGGGTCTTCACATTGGAATCGTGCAGGTATTCCAGCCCCTGCATTTTTGTGAGAGATTTGTATGTACCTAGGTATTCTCAATTTCCACGTAAAAATCGAATCTTAAGCAAGTTCGAGCTTTTGCATGTGCAAAATGAGCTGCACAGGTTCACAGAAAGCAAATTCAAGTGCACAAAATATGTTTCATAAGTAAGACTGTGTTTTTTATGTCTGATAAGATTCCGGCTCCGGGATTCACAGAATATGCCCGCCTTATGACCTCTCAACCAGGGTTGGTTTTATAAAAATTCATTTTAGTAAAATTGTATAAAAATTGTATAAAAATTTTATTTTATTTTTATTTTATTCTTGTTTCATTTTATTTTATTTTATTTTATTCCCAAAAGTCATTAATAAAATAAAATGACACTATTTTACAAAAATTTTACAAAAATTGTACAAAAATCATGCATGCAAGACCAGAAAAATGTTACAATTAGACCTATACATGAAAAACCGTGACAAATTTACCCCTTACTTTTCAAAATGGTTGTTTACCCCGTATTGTTAGCTGGCTGCAAGTGTTTAGTTACAATTATTGATAAAAATGGTGAGCAGTTTCAGTAGAAGGACTACTGGAGTGTACTGGGCACATTTGTGAAATGTCATGCAAAGTGTCAATTGTCATGACAAATGTAAAGTAAAGTGTCAATTCTCATGCAAAACGTCAAGTGTCATGTCAAATTTCAAGCAAAGTGGCAAATGTCATTACAATTGCCATGCAAAGTGAAAATTGTGTATCCAAATGTTGTGTTTTTGTATCCATAGTATGTTTGGTATTTAAATCTAATGTTTTTGTATCCAAATGTTCACATAAGATTTGGATTCAACAACAACATAATTTGGATACAAAACATAAGATTTGGATACACTTTGCTTGACAATTGATAGTTTAATTTTTATATGCCATGACAATTTACACTTTACTTTACATTTGTCATGATGATTGACACTTTGCATGTCATTTTACATGACATTTGACACTTTACAAAGCTTGGAACTGCCCCCAGATCGATGAATAAACAGGTAGAAACTCAAGCAATGAGATAAAATTTTACAAAAAAAACATGAATTTTTATACAATTTTACAAAAATACGAATTATTATACAATTTTACAAAATTTTTACAAAAATTCGAATTTTTATACAATTTTTATTTTTATTCTTAAATTTTCCATTTTATTTTATTTTATTTTATTCTTAAATTTTCCATTTTATTTTTATTTTATTTTTATTTTTTTCTGAGATTTTGCCAACCCTGCTCTCAACAGGCACAATTTATAAGAAAAACAGACTACCTAGGTGTATGAAATGTATCATCCTCTATCGATATGTAAAAATATTTACAATTGTGTAAAAAATGTGCAAATGTAGAAGTGTGCACTCACATTGACCATATCCTTGATCAGCGAGAACTTGAAGAACCAGTCGATGTTGACGCTTTCATTGAAGATGACATCCTCCAAACTGCCTTTGGCCGTGTAGCGCCACACGCTCATGGGGCTGGCGCCGTCGAGGCACAGGCCCACGAAAATGTTCACGTTGTCGTGCGACACATTGCGCAACTGCGCGCCACAAATTACCATATTTCCTCGAATTAAGTCCACCTTCAACTTGAAAAACCGAAGGTTTTACCGAGATTAGATAAAATATACCCTCCCCTGGAAATGAGAATGTGTGTGCATTGAGGAACCACCAGATTTGCATACACAATGTGAACAATGTATACTCGGTGGACCGCAAAGTATGCGCCCAAAGTTATTTATGTCTTGGTCGATAACGCGCGAGCTGGATACTTATGTATGCACTTTCACAAAAAGAAAAATATTTAAAAAAAGAAAAAGGCGGAGTCGCATACAAAACGAGGAATGTTTTCCCGTCATGTTTTTTTTCTTTTTTTTTTGCTGGAATTTTTTTAATTTTAATTATGATGACGTCATGATGGTGTGTTGCCTTCAGAAAAATGCATAGCGTCCGGTCCGCCGAGTATACATAAAAAATTTACATTCATCAAAGAGGGGGTATTTGGGGGGGGGTTATCCTAGGGGATTTATTCGATGATTTACATAAAATAAAATTGAAAAAAAAAAAATTTGATAAACCGACTCTCAACAGAGTACCCAAAAATGTCACTGAAACGAAAACGTACGGCCCTCAAGTGCGCCTGCTCTGCTGCCTGGCTGAGGACGGCGCACACGGTGTGCAGCTTGACCCAGCACAGCGTGCCGAACACGTGCGCCAGCTGCTTCTGCCCCTTCGCCATCGCCGCCTGCACATTTTTTTGTTTTTGTTTGTTTGTTTTTGTGGAGGAATTTAAGTGTGAAAAGATGTTATTTGTATTTGTGCATAAATGTGGTAAATGTGGTAGCAGAATACGAGAGCCTTTGGACCTATTGGCTAATAGGTAAAGCTTCACTCGTTCCCAGTAAAGAAAAAAGTGTGATTACTGTAGAATTTTGTCCGGAAAGTGTCCGTTTAGGGGTACTTATGTCCCCCTGACGTCATATTACGGTAGAATAGGATATTGTACTACCGTATCCAGATCTTGTTACGGTAATATTGGGTTACTGTACTACCATATCCAGATCTTGTTACGGTAATATTGGGTTGCTGTACTACTGTATTCAGATCTTGTTATGGTGATATTGGGTTACTGTATTACCATATTCAGATCTGGGGTATGGCAATAAGGGTTACTGTATGACTATATCCTGTGAGAGTGGGATATGGTAATACAGTATCCTAATCTACCGTAATATAGATGGATTATGGTAATACTGTGTCTATGATGGTAACGTGGATTACATATTACTGTAATCTACGTTACCATAATCTTACAGGTCCAAAAATGCTGTTTTTGAGTGGATTTTTTGCGGGAATGAGTGTAGCTTTACCAATTGGTCAATAGGTCCAGAGGCTCTTGTTGTTGAAGGTTTACTGGTCATTTTTATATCCTAATTGTAATATCAAAGTAAAGTTTTGTAGTATGTAAGTAAACCTACATGAGAATTCCTACTACCTATATGAGAATGAAGGAATGAATGAAGGAATGAAACTGGCTTGGCAATGTGAATAAGGTTTGAAAAGAGGGCATGCCACATCATCTAATTATGTCAAGCCAAATTACGTCATGCCCACCGAGTTAATGCACATTAGGCATTAGTGTACAGGTTGTATGCCAAATGTCCTTGTGCACATGCTTATTTGATTCATAATTTGGCCATGCTCCATTCTGCAGCTGTTGTGTGGACATAATCGATTATGTTTGCAATGGTATAAATAGAGCTCTCAGAAGGGAACAAATTTATTATTTCCATGGTTGTACTAAGAACAGTCAATAAGATCAAAAGTAGGTAATCATGATGTTCTACATGTATGTGAGGCATGTACCTCAGGCGATTTATCACAAAAGTGAAATTTTTCCACCATATCATTTTTGCTACTTTGAAAGACATTATACTTGATATCATAGCGAAACTTAGGTGCATAGTCAAATGTTATTATCTGCCTGATGTCACTAATCTTTTGCATCCACATTGTGAGAGGTGATGGATTCAGATTGAAATATTGAATTCTATTTGTAATGTTTACAGTAATGTGACAGCGTTTACTTTTTGCTACAATGTACATTAGCCGACTTTGATCTAGAAACATTTGAAATAGCTGGTCTGTAAGTATATCATTGGTACATGCAAAGGATAAAATTAGTTGATTTTGTTTAAAGGAATCAATATTATTGTGTAAAAATTTGAATGCATGTTGAAAAGCAATTTGTGTATAGTTGCCTATTACAAACAAGGCTAGTTCACACATTTTTTCCTTTTGTGCAAATATGAGCCATAATTGATGTAGGTAATGTAAACAGTCATTTTTCATCTCATCTCTCACTACAAAGCATACGCGCTTAATGTTCATACACCAACACATCATATTAGATACATGTTTGGGTATTTTTTCACCATAGGCAATGGACATTGAGAAACCATCTTCTTTTCCGGATCCAAAGTAGTTTATAATGAGTTGTCTTGTACCATCGACTGTAATTGCCCTAGCTTGAAACTCTAATAATGTAATAAGTTTCCCTTTCATAACGGTTATTATATGATTACTATTAAGGAGATGAATCAGACTTCTCTGCATGTAGGTTTCACTGCTTTCTTCATGACTTCTCGTTTTGGTGGCAACAGTCTTGATCAGCATTAGAATGTGCCCAATGGGAATGTAGGATAGTAGCAGTGCACTGACTTCCAATGGCACATCCTTTTTGAAGTATTGCTTGATGTTTTCAGCATAGTTGTCATCAGCCTGTAAGTGTGGGTTTTACATGTATTTATATTCAAAAATTTTTTGGTACTTGGTTGTTTACCTTTGAAACATAAGTCTTTTTTCCATTAATCACATCTTGAACCGCTGCAGATCGTGTATTGTTTTGCATAGTGAATCAAATATGGATGTGGCTGGTTCTTCTAGTGATGTAAATAGTGCAAATCAAATGTTATCCGATGTTCTGAAAAGTAGATCAGGGAGTGGAATTTTATATGGGCGTAAATATTTTACCATTTTTAAGCCACAAACACAATATACTGAAAGGTTTAAGCTAAATTTGAATGCATATAGAATTTCTTTCCATGATTTGGATGAACATGCAAGTGTTGATTCTGTGTTGAGTGAGGCAATAGACTGTGTATACAGGTATTTTGAATGGTGCATTAGCATCATTTTGAATTTGTTTTGTCACATGCTAATTTTTTAGGCATAGCATTGGAGATCGACATCCATCTGGCTTGTATGTTGGTGTTTCCCTACAACATCCAAATTTGCCTGAATGTATGTTTTTTATGCATTACCGGTAAATGTAGCCTGTTTCCTAATTTCTTACATGTTTTCATTGCAGCCTATTTAGAGCATTTTCGTCTGGGGACCAGATTTAGTGCTGTGGCTACAGCTCAAGACATTGGTAATTTGTTAAATTCACATCAAACTATCAATCTAACAGACAATTCTATGACCTTAATTGTGAATGTCATTGGTTTGTTGTTTTGATTTTGTCATATGTTTGCTTTACTATTGAGATGATACAATGTTTCACATGTTGCAGAACGATGATGGATCCAGCGGATCAACCATCCTGCTCGTATACTGCAGCCCCTACGTTCAACATAAACAAGTGCTTTAATGACAAATTACTTGACGACGATGAAAACTATTCAGATGCATCAGATACTACAATACCCGAGGATTTAACTGACTTGAAAAACTTTGGTACTGTAGGTAGACTAAGTGGGGGTCGTAGGAGGTCTGCATATCAGGATGTCACAACGGCAAGGTTGCGTCAATCAATGATGGCAAATAAAAATCGTAAACATTGTGAATATGTTGTTGCATCGGAACAAACCTTGGTCTATGCCGTTTGCTTGGCGTTAGGTAAAATACGTGCGTTTAATCCTAATAAGGGTAGGGAATCACGTAATTATTGGCGTCGTGTTAGGCGTAATTGTCAAAAGAGTCCATCAGCAGAGCTTGAAAAATTAGCTTCCCAACTGCGCACTGAGGCAAATTTGCCCCCCTCAAATGTATTTGTTGGTATTGATGTTTTGGATAGGATTGAACGAGTACCAATGTTAAGAGGTGTTACAATCAGGGTTTTTCAAGAGGGTACTAAAAAACAGGTGTGGCCACTATCTAATTCGGGTCTTGTTTTTAGTGACCATACCATAAATTTGTGTTTATATCACCATTGCGGAAACATATTTTTTGCTGTAATATGGGGTTTAGTGACGTTTTTAAGTGCACGTGGATATTGTGATACATGCAAGGAGGTGGTGTTTGGACGGAAAAGGTATGTTAAGTTTTGTTTAATGTTATTTATATTCTTGTTTAATTTGTGTTTTCATTACTAGGCATATGTGTCCATTTCGATGTGGCTATTGCGGAATTGCAGCTCTGACATCAACAACCAAAAATACAAGTTTATTGAGCGATTGTGTAAAAGTGAAAGGCGAAGAAAGGACATGTCCGGATTGTCTAAGAAAGTTTTTCTCCGTGTTTTGCTTCAGGTGCGTTTGTTTGACTTGTTATATATATTCTGATACATGTATACCTGTTTTTTTATATAGGCAACACTTGCGTGTACAAGGCAGAGGACAATGGTCTGTTGCACGGTGTTATGCACAGCGATTATGTGCTGCATGTGGACACTATTTTAGTCTCAAAAGACAAGAGGATGGATCGTTTGTCAACAGACACAATTGTTCAGAAGAAAGAACCTATGGCTGTGCCTATTGCAAAAAGCAGGTGCTTTTTGATGAACCACATGAAGCATGTTATTTGCCGGTTTTGAAACCACACAAGATTGAAAGGTCCAAGAAAATTGTGTTTTTGGATTTGGAAACAAGGATATGTAGCAGTACAAATATGCACAAGGCCAATTTACTGACAACTGTGACGTAAGTTTTTCTGCTTTGGTTTTTTGTACTACTTATAAACTGTACGTTTTATTATAGATCATGCTCTCGATGTTGGCGAAAGGATATGTATGCTCCATGTTCAAAATGTGGTATCGCCAGGGTGTGTGTTTGGTCTGGAGAGAATTGTGTATATGAGTTTGTAGAGAGCTTTTTTTGCATCGGTAAGTTTTTGTTTTTATTCTGTTTTTCTCATTGGTTTTGCAATTCGTGTACCTTTTCAGAGAATAGCAATGCTACCATTGTCAGTCATTTTGGTAGTCGTTTTGACTTCCATTTTCTAATGTGTGCATTGATTGAGCAAAACAAAACGCCAGAGACGACTTTTTCACGTGGCAATCGCCTTCTATATGTGAAGTTCAAGGGTGGAATCAAACTGATATGCTGGGCAAACTATATTCCAACATCACTGGAAAATTTGTGCAAATCGTTCGAGGTTCCTGTGGCCAAATCGTTCTTCTGTTATGATATGAATGAAGAATATGTTACTGACGCATACTGCCACTTGCGTCCAAAGTGGGAGTTTAGTGTTTCAGGCAGAAACAAGATCGATTTTGATCTGTACCATGCTGAGCACTATGACAAGGTGTTCTGTGTGTTTGAAGAGATGTCGGTTTATTGCCAGAAGGATAGCTATGCGCTATCCTATGCAGCAATGCGCTTTCGAGATGAACTCATAAAGCTGTTGGATGTGGATCTGTTTGCAGAAACTGGCACCTTCACAATATCCGGATTGGCACTACGTGTGTTCCAAGGTATGTCTTTTACTATCATCTTGTGTGAGGGGGTACCTTTTCATATTGGTTCTCATTGTTTTCAGTGCGATTCCTACAAGAGAATACATTGGCTATTTATCGAGGTGAAGCTCTAATGGATCGAAACAGCAGATTTTCAATGGCTTTCTTGACTGCATATAGTAGATACTTTGGTGTTAGTGTTTTCCTTTTTTGGTATAATGCAATGCCGTTTTATACATTTTGTGTTCAACATAGGTTCATGTACAACATGCTGGCAACAATCGTGAACATGTTGTTCGATGCGCCAACAATCGACGATACAAGGTGGATGGAGCAGAGTTTGAAGATGATTCTGGGACACCTTCAAGGCTAATCGACATTCATGGATGCTTTTTTCATGCATGTCCAATGTGTACAAATCACTTGGCAACAGTGAGGTATGTTGGCTTTATTGATTGATTTCATGTATATATGCTTGATATAATCTTATTCATGCAGACCACTTACATTGCTCGGTGGCAAAACGCCGTTGCAAGTTCGAGAACGCGACTTTTTTCGAGCAAATAACATTGCGAAGGCCGTTCACCCTTTGCTCTATGATGTATATTGGGAACATGAATGTCGGAATGTTTTAAGTTCAAATCGGGTTTTGAAACAGTATTTCACAGAGGCATTGTCTGACAAACCGTTAAGCATTTATGATGCAAACTTTGGTTAGTGTTAGAAAGTGGCATTTTTTGCTGTTTTATGTTTTATGCATGAGTGTTGTCAATTTTCAGGTGGCAGAATTGACACTTTCCAAATTGGTACCTATGACAATATGAATGTCACAAAGCCAAATGCAGATTTTTTGGACTTTTGCAGTTTGTATCCTGCAATGTGTTTAACAAAGCCAATGGCTCAAGGACCAGGGAGAATTATTTCTGAAGGGGGTATTTCTGGAGATCTGAATGAATGGGTTTTGGTATGTTTATCTTTTGTTTTTGGTATTACACATTCTTTAATCATGGTACTCTTAACAGACTCATTTTGGTGTCGTGAAAGCATGGGTACATTATCCACGGGCAGATGTGTTTGTTCCACCGTTACCCTTTAGAGCTAAACTACCAGGTGGAGATGAGAAGATTTTCTATAGCACATGTGCAGCGTGCTGTATTGAACAGAACGTGAATGTATGTACACATACGTTTCATGAACAGGTTTTTCGCGGCACATGGACAACTGTGAGTTTATGGTATATGGTGGTGATGGTCTTATGTTATTACAGCAGATATCACACAGGTTGAACTGTGTGCGGCAATCAAGTATACAGGTCTGAAGATTGTGCGAATTATTTCTGCGCATGTTTATGAGTCCCGTGTTTGGACAAGAGATGGTGGTCCTGAATCAGGATTGATCAGTGCATTTATGCTTGCTTTCTATAAGCTAAAGTGCCAAGCAAGTGGTTAGTTTTTGTGTTTGACTGTATGTAAAATGTTTATTAATGCATAACATAAATGTAGATTTGCCACCGGGCAAGACTGCAGCGGAATACTCGGCTGAAATATTTGAGAAGTTTGGAATTTACATTGCTCCAAGATCGTTTGCTCCAAATCCTATCAAACGTTCTGTTGCAAAGTTGATGATCAATTCTCTAATTGGAAAGTTTGCACAGAAAAAATCAGGTTCACAGACAGAGTTCTTCAAAGATCATGGAAGCTTGTTAAAGGTTCTTGAAAATCCGAATTTGAATGTACACTGGCTACAGGTTTAATGTTTTTATTTTTAAATCAACATATAACCGTTTTACTTTAATACTTTCCACTTTTAGCACTTTGGATCAGCTGATGCTACAAAGTTGGGCACAGAGTCTTCTGTAATGGTACAGCATTCAGTTTCCCAAGATTCAAGTTTGTCACATGTTGGCCCAAACAATGCATTCAGTGTTCCCATAATAACAACAATGGTAACGGGCTATGCCAGAGTGGAGCTATATGAAGCTATGATCAGAATTCCTGAGGAATGCTTATTATATACAGACACGTTGGTTTTCTGTTTACTAATTGTCATTATTATTATTCTGCGTATCAAATGTTCATGTCATAGGGATTCAATAATGACACTGGATGGATCAAATTTGCAACCTCTATGTGGACACCATCTTGGACAATTGACACCGGTGCTGAAAGACGAATATAAATTGGAGCATATTTGTATTGTGGGGGTGCGTTTATATTTACATGACATTTCATAAATTTGTATTTTGAATCTGTATGTTTTACAGCCCAAACAATATGCCTACACGGCCAAAAACTGTACAACTGGAGAAAGCTACAAGACTGTACGACTGCGAGGTTTTGCAACAGCCGCAGAAACTGATGAACAAGGACAGAGTGATCGAAAACCCACTGTTTCCTATGATAATATGTGTGATGCTGTCCGATCTCTTTTGGAACAAACAGAGTTGAAAAAACTTGGACTGAATGAGCTCAACTTTTTGTTGAGCAAAGATTTCCGTATATCTATTGATGGGCGGAAAAAGTACTATAAACCTGTTTCAAATAAGCGCTTCTTTGTTCCTCCTGGTGCTGGAGGAGCCACTGCTATTCGAACTTTCCCATATGGATATAATCGCATTTAAATACTGCTATTGTATGTTGTTGTTTTTATTGTATCATCATGCAAACTAATGTGAAAAATAAAAATCACAGGCTCTAATCTAATACAACTAAATTGCTACTATAATTGCGTGTTCGACTAGTGACATCACAATTGATTCCTTCGATTCACTATTGCCAGCTGATTTCGAACTGGATTCAGTTCGTATAATTACTGAAGCCGAATATCAGTGTTTGGCCGATTGCCAGAAACAGTTGGAACGCTTGAAAAGTTGGTTTTTCTTGGTATCATTTTCCTAAACACCGCTTGATCAAATCGCTTGTTTCCCTTCGTACAGAATGTCCACTAATTTCGCAAACGTTGGGACCAGACCAGACCAGCCAAAATCAGATAAGCATGGCAGAGAGATCCATGTTCTATCAGCCACAGCTATTGGAAACAGTACAGGAGGCGCCACAAATGCAGCACCAACAACAACAGCCGTCCGTGCCACGTCAGGAGATTATGCACTTTCCAAACCCCCCACCAACATTACCAGACCATATACAAAGGGGGCCACCAGCACAGTGGGATCAAACAAGCCAAAACCCTCTGGCAGGGGTGGAAAATCAGCCATGCGGGGTGGCACCAGACTACAACAACAACAACAACAACATGGTGGCACAGTCGATGCAGGCGACCCTCCAGGTTATTTTTTGTTATAATTATAATAATTGATTGTTTAATGTTGTGTTTTTATGCAGAGTACCTCAACAGACACGAGGCCGATGCAATTCACAAGAGAAAGTTCACTGCAGGAGGACTGGGAAGAGATGGTCTCACAGCTGCAAACCTCCCCGCCCAAGTCATTGAACAAAACGCCGGTCTCACACAACATGCAGAACATGCAAACGCACGGCGATCACTCTTCCCCGGTGGTTTATTCCACAGTGACAACGATTGTGCAGACGAAAATTCGAGACCTCCAGTCCTTGAAAGGATACCCCCAACAACATTACAAATGGATACAACAGCAGCAGCAAGGTTCAGACACCGAGGGATTGCTGGCAACAAAGTTGTCCCCGGAACAACAACAACAACAGCCGAAACAGAAGAAAACTATGAAGAAAAGGATGGGGCAGACGAAAGTGTCGACAGTGGGGATGACACCAGTGAGTATGAGTATGAGTATATTGGGAGTGATTTGCAAATGCTAAAGAGACCAAAACCACGTCGCCTTGAAGCAGACATCGTTGGGTTATCACATGGTATTGCGCCATCCAGTCAACAGCAACAACAACAACAACAGCAAGAAGAAAAAGACGCAAAAGGACGAGATGTTGTCTTCAGAAAACGTGGTGCCGGTGGAGAAAGTGGTGGAAATGTGAACAGAAAGAGTGCCAAAAGTTTGAGACGTGAGAATTCCTTTTTTACAGAGTGTCAGAAAATTGTGCACATTACAGACGAAGACGATATGGACGACATGTTTATGGAGACTTTGGAAAGGGCTACAGACACCAAGAAACGGCGACACCTTCCAATAATTGACGACGAAGTGAAAAGAGGTTCTACAGGTTCGAGTCCAGACGACAGTGTGATTCCCTCCAGACACAAAGAGAACAAGGTTTCTGAAAACGCCGGTGGCCGAAAGTACATTGGATTGACTGAGTATGAACGCGGCGTTAAACATGAAGATGAGCATGGCAACGGCTCAAACCTTGCACGTTAGTTTGTGTTGTGATTTGGTGAAAAACTTGTTATTGTTGATTTTGTTGCAGGTGGAAATCCAGCACGGTTTGATGCACCGTTTGTGAAGAAGGATGTGCTGGATGCACCACCGTTTCCGTTTCGGCCTCCAAACACTGTTGTGTTCTGGATGTGCAGAACATGCCGCGAAATTTCACAACGTGCAAAAGGGAAACATTTTGAAAACGGCCGCACAACGTTCACGATCGACATATGCAAGGTTGTGTTTTTTGCTGTTTTGTTTGTGAACATGTTTTTTCACTGTTTTCACATGTACAGGCGTGTCGAACACTGAACTGTGAGGCTTACGATACGTTCCAAGGCGACAGTGAAGAACCAGAGTTTGACACATTGGGCAAAAGTGACATTGAACCCTGCCACCAAAAGTACCCCTATCCGGTCCAATATACGTTATTGGCTGGACCACCGTTCTCGCTCACACGCACAGAGGCAATTGTGCTACTAATGTGCGAATACTGCAGGTAAACCACATGTTTTCCCACTGTTTTTCCCCCTTACTGTCAAAATGACTATCGTTTCTTTCAGAAATGTGACATCTTTCCGGGAATGTATGCGAGATGTGAATGGACGATGCCGGGTATGTTTTTGCAATTTTCATGCTTTGCGTATTCTCTAACAATAACTGTTTCAGCTGACAATTGACATGTGCCAAAAGTGTACGGATGCCAATTATGAAATGTCCATGTCAACCTACCCAACCCAAGCTGAACTGGATCGTACAAAGGATCGCAGGGACTATTTTGCAGGAATGTATGGTGGATCAAGCAACAAGATTGTGCATACTGCCGGAAAATGTGTCCGTGATTGATTATGATGACATGTGTATACTTAGGCTTTTCGCATTTTTGTTATTGACCAGTGTGTGTATAAATTGTTAGTGATGGTCAAATAAAACTTCAAAATTAAAAAATCTTGTCATTTCAGTCAACTATACAGCAAAATGCAAAGACTTCATAGTTCGTTTCCAATGCTAATTTTTGGAAGCTCAGATGCCTTTGAAATTTATACAAATGTCAACTGTTACATAAAGCATATATGAAAACAACATATATGGGTTATGTAATTGTGAGATGATGTTTATATAAATTTCTCCCATGCTCTGGAAAAACAACACTACTTATTGAGCTGATCAAAAATCGACAACACATTTACGACCATCCGCCGGATCACTGTCTGTTTTTGTTCAGTTATTGGCAAGAA
Organism: Sphaerolaimus hirsutus; assembly: GCA_964036195.1. NCBI lineage: Eukaryota > Metazoa > Nematoda > Chromadorea > Monhysterida > Sphaerolaimidae > Sphaerolaimus > Sphaerolaimus hirsutus. Next base: position 31,582 of record CAXIWS010000352.1, read on the forward strand.
AAGTATTTGGCATTAAAAACATATGCGGAATTTGGCAGAACGGAAGATTTTTGCGATTCATGGAGAACCATTGTGAAATATAAGGAGGAACTCGATGAACGTTCAAATACAAAGGATTCACACTTGTTACTGGTTTTCGACGATCTTTCAGCCAGTGTTTCATCAGCTATTGACATTGATGATAAAAGTGGAGAAGGTATAAGCAAAAATACTCGGTCAGCATCAGCAGCCAATCCGACCCGATTATTGCGAGACCTCGCACAGGGAGCAGCAAGGCACCACAATATAACGCTTGTGGCCACATTGCAAAGTCTTTTTGACACTCAGGTAATCACACACTGCTGGTTCCACACAAAATACCATACTACATGTTTTTTCCCATCATTACAGAATCTAAAGCAAACACGCAGCTCTAGCATTTATTTTGTACTATTCAGGTTTGTCTGTATTTTACTGTTGATACATAACAACAACGACAAGAAACATGCTTATACAAATGCAGCTTCCCATCGGATGCACTGACAACAAAATCGTTTGCACAACGTTGGCAAGATCCAGCTTTATTTATTGGCGCATACAAGCAAGCAATTGCCGATAAGAATTTTGGATATTTATTTGCAAACTCGGACCCCTCAATTCCCGACGAGTTAAGGCTGTCAAATTCGGTGTTCCCCTGGGAGAAAGATCGTGTTTTTTATCAATGGGAGAAGCTATCAAGCGACATTGACCAGCCCATGTCGTCAAAAACGAAAGGAGAACATTCGTCATTAGGAGAACATCAAAAAAACACGTTGAGATTTGCACCTCTTTCACGTCATGCACAACGATTTGGGCGTAAAGTGGTTGCTGTGCCATCTGACATTGCAATAGAGCGTGTTTGTGATTCTGATGAATCATTTCGAAAAGAACTTTGTGCAGCTGGAGGTCCATTAAAGGCAAAGTGGTCAAGTTTGAATCGTCGTCGTCGTCACAATAGTGCAAGCAAAAACAAGCAAACAGAGCATAGCGAAGGTGCAGAGAAGGAAAATCGACAAAATGAACGATGGACCTTCCAATCCGAACCGCCCTACACAACAACAGCTTTCGGAGCCGCAAAACAAGCCGCCGCCGGCGGCAGTACAGCATAGCCAAGGGAATGTTGGTGCTGTTGTAAAACGACGAAGAAGTACACGTCGATTGGTTCGCAATTGGTTAATGCTGGAGAAGTTGGCAAAGGTATCATCAGTGAAGGAACGGCGCAACATTATAAATTCCATTTCCGAGGATGCTCTCAGATGTCTACAGGATGTTATTGCAAACCTAATGTCTGGTGTGATACATGTGAATAAAAAACGTAAGCGTCTATTAAAGCGATATAAGCACAAGTTTATGGCTGTTTTATCCGGCAGCATGCAGGAAAACTCGCTTCGACGTGCCCTTTTATTGTTGTGCAATGGGCAAGCACTAAAAATTCTTTTAAACTTTTTTCTGTCTCACTTTTCCCCCCCAAGTAGTGCTGCCAAAAAGTGATTATTATTACCATTTCAGTTTTTCCATGTGACTGTTTATGTGGTGACTGTGAATAAACAACAACTATATACTCATTTGTTGAATAATTATGGCTTGGCTCGAGTTTAAACAGAAAGGCCATAGACATGGTGTTGCAGAAGATCCAATAAAGAAAGCAAGAATTGTAGGAGCTAATGACTCTAACTTATATGCACAAACCGTGGCTGACAATGAACGACTATCGACGTTTTTACATGGTGCTGCACGCAAAGTACGAGGACAACACTTGAAAGAGTTACGTGGTGTGATTGATCCAAAGATCCCTGCAATCCCCCCGGAAGCTGTTTTAGAAGAAGCTCATAAACTACAGCAGAATATATTACACAAGAGCAAGGGTGCTCCTGTACCATATTCTAAAAACGCGGTGCCACTACCATATTCGGCTTCCCTAATACGTGCTAGTTTCGCCCCCGAACATCGACCGGCAGTGGATAAAGTACTAAAAGGCCTAGAACCGATTGCATCTGATGTTTTGGATCCGTTGGGGCGCTTGAAAATACCCGGAGAGGAACAACCTGGAGCTGACGTTTTTGATTATTTACATCATGGAATTGTTGGACCTGAGCCTGGCTCAAGTTCTGAGCCTCCACAAGGGTCAAGTTATTTCTTCAATAAAGTTATGGATAGCTATGAGAAACAGCAGGGGCAGAAAAGCGGAGATGTAAATGCTAAAATACAGACAGAGGTTCAACAAACACCACAGAGTGGTGGTGGTGGGGGTACAACAAAACATGAAGCTGATAGAGCCGAATATAGTGATGGAGAAGGTTACGATGGAAACTTGGAGATGGAAAAGGTTGAAACGGATGAAGATGTCGATGGTGATGATGACGACGATGAAAGTATAATAATTGAGGATAGTAGTGATCAGGATGAAAGGGGGGACTTTAAAAGTGCGCCTACAGAGTTTGGAACACCATTAGAAGAACCCAAAAAGGGCAGTGCTGATGTACCTCCTCGAAAAAGCACCACACCAAAACCGCCTCGTGATATTCTCAAAAGTGGTCGTGGTGGTCCTGGCCGGGGTCGTCCTCGTGGTAGCTCTAGTGTTGGTACTCGTGGGGCTAGTGGCAGTACCAGACCAGAACCGTTACCCAAGAGAGAAATTACAAAACGATCTGCAGCTATTGCAGCATCTAGTGCATTACAAGAACAAGCCACTTCCGATGAGGATGAAGCAGTAGGCGACGAGGACTATCGAAAATCATCTGCACCAAGAGGCAGAAAAGGTGCACGACAACAGTTGCCTAAACACTACAGTGAAATAATAAAGAAATCACATTAATTTTACCATAATGCATAAGCAATATACTCAAAATCTTGGTGGTTCTAAATGGTTACGGTCGCAATATAATCTACCTAGTGATGAATGGCGGAAACATGTATTATTAAATGAACCTGCATATTATTTGAAGGGGCATCCATCATGGAGACGTGGATTTGAACGTTTGCCTATACTGGTGCGTACTGTATTATTATTATTATTACAACCAAGAAATCGTCGTTTTACTCTGTTTAGGTGAGCGGTCCGGATCGTTTTTGGTCTGTTGATTTAATGGTGATGCCAGAACGTGACATGCATGCAAACGACAATTACCGATATATTTTTGTGTGTTGTGATGATTTTACAAATGAAGTTTGGATGGAACCGTTGAAGCAAAAGACTGGATTAGAAGTGACAAAAGCTTTCAAGTACATTATGGAACGTAATGGTGGACGTGCCCCAATGCGTCTGCGTTCAGATTTTGATCGGTGCTTCATGTCTATACATTTTCAAAAGATGTTATATGGCGTTAGTGTTTCCTTGATTTGTAGTACATGTACTACTGCTGAATTCCCATGCAGATAAAATGCACATTTGCACCGGCCGCCGATGATTCACTCATTCGAAACATTCGCAAACGCATTGAAATGTATTTCATGACACTTGTTGAACAGCAAAATCCGGAAGGTGGCCATCGGCGATGGATACATATTTTACCAGCGATTGAAAAACAAATGAACACCACGCGAACACGAGCATTATTTGGAGCAGCCCCTGTTGAAACATCACAACCACAAAGTGCAAATGCACATGCATTGCTGATTGCCCGACAATTACGACATAGGCGGAGACGTGCACAGCCAAATACAGTATACAGTGGAACTAGTCGTGAGGCGGCAGAGGCGGCGCATGACAAGCTTTCGTCGCTGACTGGCTGGGTACGCCTCTCGAGGCCTCCGCCCGCGCATGGAAACCCTATAAAACTAATTGCACGCGAAAAATATACGCGTGAAGTATTCCCACTAGGCCGCAGATTTGTAAAACAAGATAAACCGGATACATATTTAGTGTTGGACCCACAGGATGAGAAATTGGCACCTTTAAAAGGACGTTTCTATCGACAAGAATTGATTGCAGCACGTCAACCTGACAAAACTAAACCTCCTCCTGCAGTACTTTATAATCTTACTGCAGCAGCCAAATCTAGTAGGACTACTACTACCACAATTGGGAACAGTGGAAACAGCGACAGAAAGCAAAATGTCAATGACAACGTCAATAGTCATAGTGACTATTCTAATAATAACAACGGTGATATTAATCACCGCAGTGGCCGCTCTAGTTCTAATGCTAATGGTTCAGAAATGGCTGATTACAACAATAGTGGAATACCAGCATTGTACTCAGTGGGAAAAGTCGTCCAGAGACAGCAACGCTTACAGCAATCACAACAACAATCATCGCAACAACAACATAGAACACCACTACTATCCTTACGAAAGTCCACCCCCTCTGATACCAAACTTAACGGTACCAATGCGACTTCCAATGGAGTCATCGATTCTGGGGAGACATCGGAGAAATCGTCATCAGACAAACCCCACACTACCAAATCGTGGCAGCCAAGTAGAAGGTCGAAACAGAAGGAGCAGACTGTCATACCGTTACGGTGGCGGAGGCGTAGCAAACGACAAGAAGAGAAGCGGGAGCGAGAGCGACAACACGAGCAACAACACGTATGTGTTTCTCTCTTGTCATTAGGTGTTTTTTGCCATTACAATACTACTACTATTATTGCAGGATAATCGTCGCAGAACCAACACCACCAGTACAAATGAGAAGAACAACACTTCCTCATATGAGCGCGCGCCCCCCCGTCGCGGCTTTGCCGCGACAACAACACGACGGTCTGCTGGAGCCCGTGGGGGGTCCCGTGGGGGGTCCCGTGGGGGGTCCCGTGGGGGTCGCGGGGGGGACGGGGGGACTCGTAGCCGGTCTGCGACCCCACCCCATCCCAATGCCAAGGATGCTGGAAAACCGGCGCAGATGGGGAATGGTGATGGAGTGAGTGGTCATGGCCGGAAAAGAAGAAGAAGAAACAAGAAACAGCCCTCTGCTACTAGTAGTAGTAATCGGCGATACAGTGCACGCTTGCAAGCGCAGAAACGATAATGTGATTTTGTATTTAAGCATGTTCATGTCACGTGTGATTCATTTGTGCTTATTATTAATAATAAAGAATTGAAAACTGCAAGAATGCGACAAATTGTATATCTTAGCTCGGACAGACAATGGAATGAGAAAACCAGTTCACACGGGTTTTTCTCAAACTTCTCGGCACGTGGTGGCAATTCAGTACAACAGCAGCCACTTCCAGTAGCTGGGGCAGCCGGTTCACAGCACAACATTGGTACTGCGTTTTTGTTATCTCGAACACTACTTCTATTGTGATTATTGAGAAAACGTTTCAGTTCCCTCACAATCACCTGTCGACGAGGGAAGTACAATTGTGTTGGAAGAGACGTTTACACGCTGTGCTGATCTGCAGAATCGTGCAGACCACATTAGTTTGATCGATTTGGAGCTTTGGGGGTCGCCTGTTTTTGAAGGAAAAGATACTATCCCCGATTTTATTGTGGTTGACTGTGGATGTACACTGTTGTGGTGTCAGATTGACATTACCAGTGCATTGACGTTTCCAAGGAACAGCTTTGAGGATTGGGCACAGATTGTCGAGCGTGAATTAAACTCAATTTTACGAGCTAATCCCGAAGAAAACGCTGGCAGACTGGGGGGAGGCAAACTGCGGGAGCTGGATGAGTCTACAGCTGCACTATTAGGCCGATTGGAATCTGGGTTTTTCCGTTGGCTTCAAGATGGTGCGAACAAAAAAGCAGCTGCTGACGAACAACTCCTCAAAGAGAAACAAAAAAGGTCAGCAGCAGCAACGCACACTGGGGAAGGCAATACAAAAGAACCTTGGTGTAATGGAACTACACCACACCAAGAGAGGGGCACAGCGTCCCCCGTTTTACCCAAAAACGAGTCACGGTCTGGACACGTCAAACCCAAACCTCGTCACACGCCCATCTCCAATGGACATGATGACCGTAGCATCGACAAGTGCCAAGACACAGAAGGTACAAAAGGCACAAAAGAGATTGGCACTAACAGCGGGCGCGGGCCGGCTGAATCGTCGGATATGTCCCCTACGGAACGAAGCACTAGGAAGCTCGTCAAAACTAGCTCACTTCACGACATGGAAATATCCCCGATTAAGGAGCGGCCAGCTGGTGGCAAAACCGACAACGGTGGTGCCCACCAAAGTGACAAAAGTAGCGGGGTCGGCAGTACCGAAAGCACCGGCACAAACGGGTCCCCCCACCTCGGCCTCACAGGCGGGGACATCGCAGGGAACAGCGACAACATAGCTGACAATCCGACACTCGCAGAGTTAATGACAATGGTAGAATGGGATGAGGAAATGGATGACAATCGATCAGTAGACTTGACAGAAATGATGACTGATTCTGAAGCTGGTGGTGATGATGAAATTGATGATGAGTTTATGGTGGATAGTGACGACAACAGTCCTACGGTAAGCGGGTCTACTGTTCCCATTTGTTATTAATACATCACCATGACAACCCAACAACAACAACAGCCACTAACAAAGGACGAAATGGATGCCGTGAGACGTGGACGACTGTTACGTCTCAAAAGACAAACCGCACAAAAACCGCCAATAAAAACGACGACAAAGCAGCAAGACAATAAACATCTCATTAATGATCCGGAACAAATTAACAAAGGAGTTTTCATGGTGAAAGAGATTATTGTCCGCAACGGATACAAAATGCCAAGTGCATGGGTATCCAATATGGCTACATCGACATTGGATTATTGGATAGCCAAAAGGCTAAAGGAGACCTTGACACTCCATCACAGCATGACAATGCGTGATGCAAGTGTTTTTGTTGCTTCTCTGTTACTTGAGGACGAAAACTCACTGCTGAATGGCGATGCGGCACGAACAAATACACTAGCATTCGAGTCCAATTCAGAGACACCATCTCATATTGGGATACGTCGCTTTGCGATTAGAAATCCCGATACGAATCTGGTGACTCGAATGTATATTAGTGAACAGCTGGCATTAGAACTGGGCTTTGTTAGTGTGTCAAGCATACAAGCAAACCAAATCGATTGGCAAGATACCAGTAACAAGCAATATGGCTACATGAAAAACAGAAAACGGACGTATGCCACTGTTCCGCATCAGTTCGATTTACGCCGACAAGTGCAAGTAAGATGCGATAGTGTCGAGGCAATGTGTACCGTGTTTCAGTCAGAGGAGAAACCATTACTAGCTGTGTTTACGTGGAAACCAGCTTTACACACCCCCGATAGTGGCTCAAGCGCATGGGCTTCATCTCGACGCAACTATGTATACGAGCCGCTATCACCACACTTTGTACAGTTGAAGCAGGTATGTTGCTCATGCATTTTCAAATGTCATTAGCTACTCCAAACCCCTCCCCCCAAAAAACAGACGCCAACGAGTGGATGCGAAAAAGGATTGAAGCTGATCCTTTTTAACCATTGGGGGAAACCGATTCGTGCAAATGGTCTTGTGTTTGCAAAATGCGCACTAACGAATTCGGATGCAGAAGGCGGACTGGACGCTGATTGGATTTGATATTGATGCATTGATTGTCACTTGATATAAAGAAACAAAATAAAAAACCTGTTTTTCTCAGTGATCATTCTGCTATACTACCATAATCATTGTCAACAATACAACCGTCAAAATGGCTAATCGATCTCGTTCAAAGCCACTATATCAATCTTCAACCAATTTTCTAGCAGGTGCACGACACCAAACAACCAGCTGCAATTCTTATTTGCAGTTTGCACCACGCGGTACACACTGGTATGACAACATGGCTAATGTACCGGATGAAATATTTACTAAACAATATTGGTCACAACAGTTTGATCAAAACATGGGCGACTTAGAAGCCACAAATAGACATAAATGGTCATCGGCTATGTTGTCTGAATTATCTTCACAAAAACTGGTGACACCAAGTGCCCAAGATACATCCGATGTAAACCTACAACAACAACAAGAACAGTTTGCACATACAACTGGCGAACCGGCAGCTGCACAGGGCGACTTACATTCACAAAAACCGCCATTAGAAAACACCACAATCGGTAATGCCGCCACTGTAAAAGGAAAGAAAAAAGCCACAAAGCATGAAAAGCAACAAGAAAGTGTACAGTTTGTACAGCCACCAAGTAACAGTGCGAATGTGAAATCGAACAGCTCTACCGCCGGAATTGCTGTTTCTAGTGAATGGCTATAGTGATTGTTTGAGCAATAAATAATAATAAAACATTGTCCTATTTTTAATAATGTCAATCATGAATTAAGCGTAGTAATCATACACGCATGTGTCCCTTACACATATCGCAACAACCACAGTTGTAGTACAGAGTGTTCGTTTAACATATGTGTGTAGTTAACAAGATGGCATCTAATAATCCTGCACGTATATTGAGCCCAAGGAAGAAACTTTTGGACAGTGGATCACATCTTTTGCCATGTCCACCCGAATTCAGACCAGGTAAGACATGCGGGAGAGTATGACATGTGAAAACGTAAAAGTATAATTCTGCAGATGCGCTACCACCTACACAAGCCTATGTGAGCCATTGTGAGCGTGAACAGCTTTTGCTAATAAGTGATGGAAGTGAAACATCACCATGTGAGCTTTTTGCATTTTGTTAGTTGAACACTTGTGGTGAAAATAACATGCAATATACCACACAAAGATGTGTTTACAACCGTGGCTGCCAGTACGGGCTTATTGGATTTCTCGTCGCTACATTTACATTTGGTGATGCGGGTCGTTACAATCGATGGACATGAAATTAAGGGGGAATATCCAATAGGCAACGTTTTTAACACTGCTGCGCCTGTCACATTGAGAGATCAAGTTGCATATGTGCCAAATCCCTTAGAGAGCATATGGGATGGCATTGAGATATTCCACAATTCTCTATTGCTTTGTAGAGAATCCAACTATAGTAAAAAAGCCTATATAAAGAAGGTTTTACAGACAAGCGGTGTCTTTAGACGTACACAATTAGCCGCCAGTGGCTGGGTAGAGCTCAAAGATGAAGATGCACCGAATATTCAAAGTGGTGGAACAGAGTACTTTCGAAAAAGATCTGAGCCTGTGTTTATGACCCAAGAGTTTTATGGAAGATTAGCTCTTGACTTTGGCGAACAGGCTAAGCCATGGCATTCTTCAATGCAGTTGACAATTGTGCTTAGACGAGTGCCAGACAGCTTAATGTTTGAATCCTTCACTTTGCCAAAAGAGTATGTTGGCAAATTGAAAATCAAACTTGACAACATTGAGCTGTCTGTACGCAAAATACACCCGGTATGTTGTTTTCACACACTACATGTTGTTTTAACACACCACATGTGATTTTCACACCATATATGTTATTTGCACATCCCACATTCCAGGTGACATCACTATCTGTTGCACTAGCTGATCGTGTAAAGACACATGGAATCTACCATTCATTTAGACAATACAATGTGGGCCAGGTGCCAGTTCCACAAATGGAAATGTTAAATGTAACAGAGAGTGAAAACACAGCAAACACTGTGTTTTTCTGGGTGTTCATTTAACATATCCACTTGTGAAACTGGCATATAGATCTTTTTAAGTGAAGGAGCTCGGGCCGCGCCTCCTATTGCCTTAGGAACACAGGTTTTTTAAAAAACTTTTTTAAAAATTTGAAAAAACTTTTTTAAAAAACTTTTTTATTGTTTCATGTGGGCCGTCTTCCGCGTGGACTGGTGTCAATTCCACAAAATGAAAAGTGACAAGTGAAAAGACAAGTGAAATGACAAGTGAAAAGACAAGTGAAATGACAAGTGAATAAGTACCATTTCTCTTGTCGTTTCACTTGGCACTTATTGTTTTGTGGAACTGCCCCCCTGATCATCTGCATGACAAAAACTGATGCTGCCAACCCACAATCGACAAATGAACCAAGACATAACTATATGCCAATGCATGTGTCTGACCTCTCAGTCCAAATTGGTTCAAGGTTATGTCCAAATAGGCCTTTGAGGTTCAATTGGAACACTGCCAACAGTTCCGACATTTTTCGAGAATGCTATTCATTAATTGAGAACTGGACAGCTGTACAAAATGAGTTGTCAATGATAAAGTTCACAACATGTCAATTTTTTGTGTGTATAAGTCTGTGCAATGACAAAGTCACTAGGTATGTTGTCTTTTATTTCATGTTTATATGAGTTTATTTATATCAATGTTTTCATTTTTAGCAATAGCTGGGAAGCTTTAAACACTGGAGATGCTTTCCTAAATATGACCTTTGCTGAGCCCATACCAAAAGGGGGAACTATATTATATAGTTTGCTTGTCAACGATGCATTCCTGAGGATTGGTATGTTATTTGCACAAGATGTTATTTGCACCGGATGTGATTTGCACAAGATGTTATGTGCACAATGCGTTTTTTTTGTTGCAAATGACATATGTATGCTATATAAATCAATTTCAGATGCTACAAACACAATCTACACTCAGCAAGTCCATGCATGAAGATGTGATTTGACTGTATATGGTGATGTGATTTTGATTGGATTGTTTTGATGTAAATAAAAACAGCAATTCCTTCAACAAATAACAATTTTATTTTTCTTATAACAATAACAATAAGTTGGCCTAAGACAATGGATATTCTATACAACATGCAATGTTTTTTTGGTGTGAACTCCTTATGAACACTTTTCCCATGCTACACAAGAATCACAATAATAATGGGAAACTTTTTAAATTTTTTAATTTTTTAAACTTTTTCTTTTTGGACAAAAAATTCTGTACAACATTCACTGTTTTTTTGGTGTGAACACTTTGTGTGAACACATTTTTATTTTGGATTAAAAATTCTATACAGCATTCACTGGTTTTTTGGTGTGAACACTTTTTTGTGAACACATTTTTATTTTGGATTAAAAATTCTATACAACATGCACTGTTTTTTTGGTGTGAACACTTCTTGTGAACACTTCCCCCATCCTTGATAATTACATGTCTATTACAGAAAGAGAGAAAGAAAAATATTTACAAAAGAGATGGGGGCAATTTTACAATTTTTTATCTTGGTCTTTCACATTTTGGCAGACAGACCTAAATAGTACCATACAATGACAGCACCCATGTGGTAGCAAACTGTACACTTTAACCCATTTGACCACAAAAATCATACTTTATATACATACATGCATAACTGTACACAATTAAGCTCATATTCTAAAGGCATTCACATTGTTCTGCAAATTTCCATGCATTCTTCTGGTGATACTGATGCATGTCCTTCACACTCACAATGGGCACAGCGAATGTACAAGTGGTGGGTGGCCCCAGCTGTGTTGCAGAACCTAGGGGTGGGAAAAAATACATTTTAAAAAGGTGGGAGACGTTTTTGCACATACTGAAAAACCTTATTCTTCAAAAACACCTGCAGTCTTTCCAAAACTCCAAGCCATTTGTGACCTGGACCTTTTCTACAGGTACCTTGTTGGAACAGATCTGTTCCCCAGTTGATCTTGGGGGGGGAGGGACATAGCCTTTTGTGTTTGGTTTGGCAGAGCCAGGCCCCCTGCGGAAAGCTGAATTGAGGGGGATTTTGGGGACCTGACTGGGATTGGTGGAGATGTAGATGACTTGTGCAATGAATTTCTCCACATCTCTCCACCGGAGCAGCTTCAGCATGACCATTTGGTTCACCTCTTCCCCATCTGGCAGCTGTCCTTTGGCAGCTGTGCTGGCTTTCTGCAACTGGTCCACGTACGGTTGCTGCATGTCTGTCAGGGGGGTGTTTCGGGGGATCTACAAGTGGGTGGGGGGTTGTTTTTGAGTGAGTGGCAACAAATGGTATAATTTACATGAACATAGAGATTGACAACCAACATGGCCATCAACAGCAATGTGCACTTGTCCAGACTTTGTGTCAGTAACCCATTGCACAGCTGGCAATGAGTTCAGAGGCTTTGGAGGGTTGCCAAAGCCCCTGCGCACGCGAGCATACAGGTTTGTGTACCCATCACCAGCCAGAGGTCCACTGGGCTCGCGCCCTGGATAGTCTTCTGTCAAAAAGGTGCCAGACATGTCATCGCCGTTCAGATCCCTATTCTGCCTAAACACTGCCAAAAAGGAACTGCTTCCTTCTACTCTGTTACTGTCCCTAGCCATAACGCGCTGAATTCTAATTGGAAAGCCACAGTTGAAGTGTATGGTCATTGCTGTGGCCACAGTGTGCAGATCATACGTGTTCACTTTGTATTTGCGCACCACGTTGCAGTTTCGCTCAAACATCAATGTCCACCTTTGCCGCTCTGGCTGTGCGCTAACAAACTGCTGGAGCAGTTCTTCAGGTGGGAGTGTGTGCCGCTCAATGTCAAAAGCGCGCAGCATGCATGCATAGCCACTCAGTGCCAATGTTGTGGCCACCATTGCCCTATCAGATTCTATTATATATTGCTGCACAGTTGCATGAGCTCTGGCAAGGTGCACATTTTGCTCCACATGTACAAGATGGGCTTTCTGTTGTGCTTTGGTAGGGTTCTTCAACTTTTGCACCCTTTGCCTATCACTTGCTGGGACAGCACTGTCAGGAAAGTTCAACTCAGCTGTGTGCACTGGTGGTGGGCTGGCTGGCTTGTACAGGGGTCGACCAGAAGAATCCTTGGGCACGACAGGCGGTGGTTGCAGAATGCCTGCCATGCCAGCCATCACAGCAGTCAGGCAGTGGTCCACAGCACTGCCCGGTCGCACAGCAGCATTGGTGGTGGTGCTGGTGCTGGCACAGTCTTCTGCGGTTCCTGACATGGTAGAAGGCATATCAGTTGGCAGTGATGGTACAACAGGTTTGGGCACTTTGGATGGTGGCATTTCTGGCTGAAAACATCCAGTTTCTGACATTGATGGTTGTGGTACAGATTCTAAAGAACTGGGTAGTGATGTGGGTTGTATTTGAGGTTCTAGGTCCATTCCCACTTGATAAGCTGCTAGAGCCAAAAGCATTGGATTCATGTTGGATTTTTCCCCCTCACACCACTGTACAAAAAGTGACATACGTCTCTGGTACTCTGGGTTGGACTGGATCACTGGCTCGGCGCTGGAACCACGACAACCTTCGGCGATCTGCACATCCCGATCTGCATAAAAAAGACATTTTTAGGTATAGAATATAAGCACATGACACACTGGAGGCATTTTGTCTCATTATCCCCACCCACAAAAGATGGCACCCCCCCACAAAAGATGGGAACCCCCCACAAAAGATGGGAACCCCCCCACAAAAGATGGCAACCCCCCACAAAAGATGTCAATTTCCCACACAATCCCCCCACAAAAGATGGCAACCCCCCAAAAAGGCAACCCCCCCCCCCCAAAAAGGAAAACCCCCAAAAACAATAAAAAAAAAGCCAACCCTGCGCAGCTGACTGGTCAAAGCTGGCAGGTCGTCTGTGTATGGGTTCAGGCCTAACAACCCCCAGATGTAATCCTCCTCCACTGACTGAAACAGACTGGCTTGGTCCCCCCCTGGGCAGGTGTTTGGTGGATCTGCCACGTTCATTCTTAGGTTTATTAATGATGTGATATCCAGTTCCTCCAGTGCCTTGTCTCTCTTTTCTGGATCGTCCCCTTCCAGAGCTGCATGCCTTTCGTTGGCCTGCTCCACCAGCAACTCCTTCAGTCTCTCCAGGGGTGGGAGGTTCAGGTGCTGACGTGCAATCTGTCTCAGGCGTGGGCAGAGTTCCAGCTGGTAGTCCGGGCTCACCTGCAGCATCTCCTTGATTTTGCTCACCTCCAGTGGCAGACTGGGCAGATCCAGTTCCTGGTCCTGAGGCATGTTTCCTGGAGGGCCACCCCCCCCTTCCACTCCCTCTCCACTGTGGGGGGGGCATGTGTCCACCTTTTCCTTGTCCACTGCCAGAGCTGCTGCCTTGTTCTCCAGCTGTCTTAGTTCCAGTTTTGAGTTTACATGCTTCAGCATACGTGATTGGGGGGATGGGGAGCTCTCTGCACTGCTGTTGGACCTGCTGTTGGTTGTGCTTGCCCTGCACCTCCTGCACTTGTACTTCTTTTTCCTTGCCGACACAGAGCTGATTGAACTGCATTTGCTGTAGCTGGAGCCGCTTTCGCTGCTGCTCCAACCCCATTTGCCATACTTGTGATGTTTTTTCGTACGTTTCACAGTAGGTTCCCCCATCCCCTTCTGACCTGTGGAAAACAGCCTCTTCCTCAGATACTTGGTTGTGCTGCCCAGACATGAGAGTCTTCTCACATGTCGTTGCTGTGGCCTGGGAGCATTCTGGTGGCTGCTGCTGGCCACCGGGGTCCCTTCCTCCACTGTGAACGTCCTCACAACTTTCATCATCTCTATTTCTGGTTTGACCTTCTTTGGTGGTGGTGGCACTGGCTTCTTTGGTGACACTGGCTGCTTTGGGGGTATCGGTGGCATTGGAATGGCCACTGCTGATGTGCTCGGTGGACAATCTGCCACTGTTGCTGTCTGTGATGGATAAACAGCTGGCAGTGGGATTGTAGCCGGATCCATCAACAGTGTACATGACTATGAATGGGGGAGAAGATGTGAGCAATGGGATATGGCTTAGGCTTAGGCTTAGGCTTAGGCTTAGGCTTAGGTTTGTGTACACTGGGGGTTGAGTACCCTTAGGCTTGAGTACCCTTAGGCTTGAGTACCCCTTAGGCTTGAGTACCCCTTAGGCTTGAGTACCCCTTAGGCTTGAGTACCCCTTAGGCTTGAGTACCCCTTAGGCTTGAGTACCCCTTAGGCTTGAGTACCCCTTAGGCTTGAGTACCCCTTAGGCTTGAGTACCTTAGGCTTGAGTACCCCTTAGGCTTGAGTACCTTAGACTTGAGTACCTTAGGCTTGAGTACCTTAGGCTTGAGTACCTTAGGCTTGAGTACCCTGGGGGCGGGTACCCTGGGGGTTGGGTACCCTGGGGGGTTGGGTACCCTGGGGGGCTGGGTACCCTGGGGGGTTGGGTACCCTGGGGGGTTGGGTACCCTGGGGGTTGGGTCCCTGGGGGTGGATACCCCTTGGGGGTTTGGTACCCTTGGACCTGGGTACTCAAGCCTAAGGTACTCTTATGCCTAGGCTTAGGCTTAGGCTTAGATCCCCTTAGGCTTAGGCTTAGCTTTTGTGAAACATCAAAAACATGGCCAATCAATTGAAACCACCACTGTCAACACACAACATATAAAAACAAAACAAAAACACCATAAAACCCACACACCTGGTCCACATCCATCAGTGTCACAGGCTCCTGACACTGGCTGTCCACCTGCTGAGATGCTGTTTCCATTGGGATCTGTGACTGGCTTGGTGACTGTGATGCTGGCGATGGAAAAGGCTTTGCTGGGGCTACTGCTGGAGCCTGTAAATGAAAGGGCAAAAAAGGTTAAAAGAAAGCCACTTAAGCACACATACTTTGGAGCATTATAAGCACTTCAAAAACACAAATAAAAACACTTTTGAAACATATAAAGCAATTTAAAAAGACACACACCAAGGAGGAGACTCTGTTTCTCTGGTGAGCCTGGCTGGGGGATGGTGTGTCCAAAGGTTGGCAGGCCTGGCTGTTGCTGCTGAAAGAGCTGTCCAGGATGTTGATCTGCAGGATATGTGGTCTTTTGAGCAACAAAAACCAATAATACAAGACATCACAAATGCTATGACAGGTCACAAAAACAACAGACCTGTCCCACAATAGACACCAAAAAAGCTATGTCAAACCACAAAAGCAACAGACCTGTTCCAGAACACCTGCCCTCCTTTCTTCTCTCATCACTTCTCTCTCTGGATGGTGTGCTTGTCTTTCTCTTCTGGCAGCCATGCTTTGTCTGGATGTTGTCACCACAAGTGTTGATGATATTTCCTTCTCTGTAGAAGGCTGAGTGGGGGGGGATGGGATTTTGCACAGTGCTTTTTTCACAGTTTTCCAACCTATTTAGCCAAAATATAATCATCACAAACCTGGGGGGGTGACTGCTGACGCTCTGCCAACCTCCTGACCCTGTGGGGATAGTTGGTGGTCTTTGCTGACTCCTTTTCTGACTTCTTTGTTCTGACCATTGGCTCTGTGTCCCTCTGATTGCTTGTTGATGGTCTGGGTGTCTGGATTGGAATTGGGTCCTGCTGGTTTGCAATCACACTGACTGATGTGGTGACAACTTCGTTTGTGGCACAGAGGTTCTGATCCACATTCATTCGTATGGAGTTTGCTGGGATCGCCCTGGACAGCACAGCTGCAGCTTCTGGGCACAGAGGTCCCACCTGATAGCTCTGGCTGATTGTGGTTGGCACAGCTACAGCCACCTTCACAGAACCTGATGATGGGGGGGTTTCTATTAAGCAGAATAATGACATCACAGATAAAACCACAATGGGGGGAGAGGGGGACAGCAAAATGACCAAAACATCAAAAACCTGGCTTTTATGGTAAATAGAATGAATACTGTCCAGATAAAAAACCACAGAAATGACCAATAGCCAAAACACACCATCTGCAAAAAGCAAAAAAGGATCAAAAACCAACCCTGGGTTCTTCTCTGTTGCTCTGTTGTTGCTGACAACACAGCTGCCCTGATTGGTGATGGCTGGTTGTTCATTGGAATCTGGGCCAAAGTCTGTCAGCTTCTCAATGTCTGCCACTGGTTGCACAGGCCCAATATCTTCCACAAGGACCCTGTGGGGTTTTTATTTTTTATTATATAAAGACAATAGACAAATTATTACCATATTTGCTTGCATAATTCCCCCTTTTATGAATGGTTTCATATTATAAAATGTGGCTGAATAAGTTGTGGACACTTATTTGAGCAACATGTCAAAAATTAGTAAAATACAACACCCCTGGGGTCTTATTTAGGTACACTTTCAAAAACAGCATCAAAAAGAAACCCAAAAAATTATCACACCTGGCTTTTGGAGTCTGCACAGACCGGCCACGTCCACGTCCACGAGCAGGAAGGCTTGGGCCCTCCTCCACTTGCTTCACTTGCTCCAGCTCAACCGTTTGCACCAGTATTTCTGGCTTTACTGGTGATTTTCTGTCTGCTCTTCTGTAGATTCCTGGCTTGGAGACAGTGCTGACTGCTTTGATGCCTGAGCAAATAATGAAAACATGTGTAAACACTATTGTACAGTTTACAATGCAAATGTAGCATTTGGAAACCCTTGACCAAAACACACTCATGTACCCACTTTTATGATGTCAATATGGAATTTTGGAGCTCATTTCATTCCAAATACATATGCAAAATCCCATTATAGTACTAAAAACATGACACAAACACACCTTTTTTTGAGAGGCTGCACAGGGGTTCTTGACTCTTTTCAATCTCTTGATCAGCCTCCCAATTTCCACCAGTAGCTGATACCGTTCCTGTGCACACGTGAACTGGCCTGCATGTACAGCCAGCAAGGTTTCCAGCAGGTTTGGGTGATGCAGTGGTACAGTTGATGTCTGGGCCCTGTCGTGATGGGGGATGTTTGATTGATGGGGGCATTGGTTTGTTTGATTATTGTGTAAACCTACCATAAACACCTTGAATAAGACCCCAGGGGATGTTAGTTTGAATGAAAATCCACACATTACATCCTTTCACAGTGACAAAATCCCAATGCAGTTAATATTTCATCAGAATTCTCTTCAAAGGGGGGAGTTATTCAAGCAGGGGGGAGTTATTCAAGCAGGGGGGGGTACAGTAAAAGCAGAAAAACCCACTTTGGTGTGCTGTCTTTCTGTTTCTGTTGTTTTGCTGGCATCTGAGGGGCCAAATTTGAGACGCAGCTCCTCAAAAGCTTCCTTGAAAATGCCTAGAACCTCCTGGGAGGTTTTGCTGCCTTCGAGAGATACAAGCTCAAACAAGAGCTTGTAGCTGCCACCGCGGTCGTCTTCCAGGTTGTGCTGCTGCACTCCACCCGGATACCTGAATGTGAAAAAAGGGATTGGAAGGTTTCCTGAAAAACTAGAGTCTCCAATAGAATGGCACCCCATAAATAATGAAAAACGTTTGAACATTGTAGCTTTTAATACTTGGATTCCCTACATATTCAATTTAAGGGGGGTATTTTGAGGGGGTTATTTTGAAGGGGGTTTATAAACACATTGTGCTTGTTTTGAGACGAACAATTTGAGAGGGGGGTATTTTGAGGAAATATGATAAGTTAACAAATTTGCAGAATACGCGAAAAACCGTAGTTTGTGAAAACAATCAAACAGAGTCTTCAATAGAAAGATGCAATGTGTAATTAAAGACGAATAAAAATCGTGAAACAGTTGAAAAAATATGAAAGGCTCCAATAAAACGCCCCACATATAATTAAGTTTGAATAAAATCAGCGTTTTCGCATAACTCATAAACCTAAAGTATAAACCCACCCCCCTCAAATTCATTTCGTTTCATAAAGAATTATCCATTTTTTCAACCTTTTAGCTATAAACGTTAGAAATATTAGCAAATGCTGAATAGACGTTGAAAAGTATATAAATATGTACACAAACAATTCTAGGTAAACGGGGTATCCAAAACATTTTTGCATTCTTGAGCGGAAAAGTTCAAACGTCTATAAACCTCGCAATACCTATCTCTTTCACTATTGTACCAAGCAAAAAAACCGGCAAGCTGCAGTAATTTGAGATACTAAAATAGATCGAAAACATGTACGAATTACTGTTTTCGATATTCATGATTCTTTTCGGTCAGTTTTAATATTGGCACAGTTCCCATACTTATTTCGAAACATTTTCTTTGCAAGGCTCAAAAACATCGATTAAAACTGAAAAGTATGAAAATAAGTATATTATGTTTCAAATAGTAAAGCATATGTATAAATATTCTGTAAAAGTGTTATCATGTAAATATAAAAACCACCTCAGGACCGACATTCGGCGCCTATCGGAGCATCTGTAACGTGTGTGAATGTCCCGAATCGTCATTCGGGACAATTACCTGCTCGGAACAAGAACTATCAAAACCCAATTTTAGAGTGGTTGGTATTTCAACTATTGTAAAACCAAAATAACATAGTTAAATTTATACTAAAAACGTTTTTGAATTTCAACAAATACAATCAAAACAATTGACATCCTTGCAATTTGATAATTCCTGTTTTTAAAAACCGCAGGACAAACTTAAAAGCGAATGGAGTCTCGCGTCAAAACTTCTACTGCCAACGGGATTTTGCAATCTTGAAAAAGATTTTAAACAGCGGTGGGTTTGTTGAAACTTTGTTTTCTATATGGTTGATGTACGTATAAAGATGACAGTTGACTCTATTCTTCAATTTGTTGTACATTAAAGAATCCTTTTTTCAATGCATGATACTTTATTGTGTGAAAACCACAAGAATCGAGTTGACAATCGGGTCAATGTGGCAACAGACAACTTAACACATGTCAATTGAATCATTGACCCATTTGTCAACTCGATTTTTGAATTTCTCGCACATTAAAGTATACGTACGACGACAACGGATTTTATTAATATGCAACAAAATCAAGAGTCGAGTTGACAATCGGGATCACCGAAACAATTGACATGTACTGAGTTGACCATTGACACATTGGTCCAAATGTCAACTCGATTCTTGATTTTGTTGCATATTAAAAAAATCCGTTTCGCCGTATGTATACTTTAATGCGTGACAAATTCAAGACTCGAGTTGACAAAGGGGTCAATGAATCAATTGACATGTGTTAAGTTGTCTGCTGTCACATTGACCCGATTGTCAACTCGATTCTTGTGGTTTTCACATAATAACTTATCATACGTTGAAAAAGGATTCTTTAATACACAGCAAATTGAAGAATTAAGTTAAGCATCCATTAGTAGGCAAGTCGATACGTGACAGTCGATACACAGACTCAACCATTAATTTGATTCTTTGGTTTGCTACATGTTAAAGTGACAAAATATAAAATGGCACTTTAGCATGCGTCAAACTACAAAAATCAATTCGACGGTCAAAACACTATATCGACTGTCACATCGATCACATTGAGCAGATTATGGAATCACTTTTATTTTATGTCGCATACTAAAGTGACATTTTGTCTTTTGTCACTTTAGTATGCGACACAAAATAAAAGTGATTCCATAATCTGTTCAATGTGACAGTCGATATAGTGTTTTGACCACCGAATTGATTTTTTGTAGTTTGACGCATGTTAAAGTGCCATTTTATATTTTGTCACTTTAACATGTAGCAAACCAAAGAATCAAATTAATGGTCAAGCCAATGTATCGATGTCAATGTGTCAATACATCAGGTCGACAGCTAACGCAACAAACTTTGTCAATAATCGAAAGAAACATATAGTTTTTAACAACATGCATGATTTTACATAAAAACTTTAAAAAATAAACAATTCTTTCAGCGTCGGGCCAAACACAATGGTCGAATGCCAAACAGAAAAAACCGCCCGCCCAGCTCACCCGGCTTTCAAACTGGACCAACTGCCAAAACCCACGTCTGAGCCCACAACACTGGCAGCAAGCAGCACAATCAGAGCAACCACATATGACATGGAGTTCTACAGGACAGCCCCTGGCGATACGGTGACAGTCCCAATTGCGGTATTTTTAATTTAATCGTTTTTAGTTTTCTGCGGGTTTTATTGGAAAAGTGGAAAAGTGTTTTGGTCCATTATAGGCAAACAAATGTGAAGGCATGGAAAAAGAGCTGATGAACCTGAAAAATGCTATTCAAACCAATGAAAACACCATTCTAAACCATTTTTCAACGCAAAACAGTTTGATAAAGTCTGATCATCTAGAGCAAATGAGCAGTTTCTCTCAAATAAAAACCGAGACAGTGGCTACACTTGAAAAACCAATTCTGGACATTTCTGAAAAACTGGAAAATCTGGAAAGCAACATTGTAAAGTTTTTGGGCACATGCAGTTCTGAGCACCTGGGCAACATTTTACATGAACATGACCAACGAAAAGGGAATGATATAGCTCTGGTATGTACCTATGCACAAATTTACCTTTACACTTTCTCTCAACACTGACACATCAAAAACATCACATAGAAAAACAATGCACAATATCAAGCTATTGGCACTTTAATGGAAAGATTTTTGGGCACAGTTGAAAAATCACATTTGGGCATTTCTGAAAAACTGAATAAATTGGAAAACAACATTGCACATGTTTTGAATGCCTGCAGTTCTGAACACCTGGCAAAAGTTTTACATGAACATGACCAACAGAAAAGGGATGCAGTGGCTCTGGTATGTACCTGTAAACTCATTTACCTTTACACTTTCTCTCAATACCTCAAAATTGTCACATAGAAAAAAGATGTACAACCTCAAGTGACTGACAGTTCAATGGAAAGATTTTTGGGCACAGTTGAAAAATCACATCTGGGCATTTCAGAAAAATTGGATAAATTGGAAAGCAACATTGCACATGTTTTAAATGCCTGCAGTTCTGAACACCTGGCAAAAGTTTTACATGAACATGACCAACAAAAAAGGGATGCAGTGGCTCTGGTATGTACCTGTAAACTCAATTACCTTTACACTTTCTCAATCTTGATACATCAAAACTGCCACATAGAAAAAAGATGTACAATCTCAAGTGACTGACACTTCAATGGAAAGATTTTTGGGCACAGTTGAAAAACAAAACAGCCAGTTTATCTCTGCCAGCAAGGAAACACTCACCTTGATAAAAAGCCATGATACAAGCATTTTGAGTGAACTGAATGATCTTGAAAACAAAGTTGACATCAAAATGGAAAAGTGCACTTCCCAAATAATTGAAAAACTGGCTGAACATAACAACATTGGACAACTAAAAAGCACAGCCACACCCATGGTTTGAATGTGTTTATGTTTAGTACTAAAAACTGGTAGCACTTCTGGACAAAACCACCCCTTTTATAGAGCAATGGCATTTCCCATGAAAGGATGGAAAACCTACTGTTGGTTTTTTTGGGCAAATTTCAGAGTGCAGTTGAAAAACACATAAGCCCAGTGACATCACATTTGACACAAAATCATAGAGACATCCAAAACAGCATGGTGATTTTTTCTTATAGTTTCATTGTGGTAACAAAGTTTTGTCATTCAAAAACATTGCCCAATAATTGCAGATTTCCATGGGTGAAAAAATTCAATATGTGAACAAAACCATAAGCTGCATGTTTAGCTCAATGTGTGATAAATTTTTGGAACTAAACAGTACACTGGCTGGAATGGAGGTATGCTCACATGAAAAACCTCATGTAAATGTTCATGTGAAACGTTGCTTTCAAAATGCAGATAAACAGCACATGTGACAATCAATGGGCACTCAAGTTAGATGACATTTCAAAAACAATGAATACCATTTTAGAGCATCTCACCAGCACAAAATCCATGCCTTCAACTGTGGACATGGGTACAACGACCAAAACACCACTCCAAACACAATCTACCATTTTGCCATCGTTGTTCTTTATGAATGATATGGGTTCAGTGCAAAAAGCAGAAAAAGCGGCTCAAAAATGGCAAACCTTCGCTGGCAATGTTGAAAGCAGCATTAATGGGACAACAATGACACTTTTACTGGAGAAAATGGAAACGCTTGAAAAAGTTTTTAATGAGCAACTTGACAGCAAAACCACCCAGCTACATCATGTAATCAACACTTTACTTATTTTACCATATATCCTCAAATAAGATCCTACTGAAGTTATTATTTCGTCAAAACAGATACAAAACCTTGAAGAGGGAAAGGGGGGGGGGGGGTTTATTCAAGGAGAGAAGCAATTTTCCTAACAATTTGCAATTCAAAAACGAGACATGGCATCTGTATATATTGAAAACATAATATAACCCCTTTTTTTATCAACACTTTGCAGAACCAAATGATTATGCTCAGCCTTATTGTACTATTTGGATGCCTTACATTGGTGCTTCTAATTGCCATGTTTTTTGGATATCAGATATTTGTCAAAAAAAACAGAGCGATGGCCAATGATACCGAGAGAGCACAGTTGTAAGTTATAACTTTTCTAAAAACAACTCCACAGTATTTTTGGGATGGAGCTTTTGAAAGAGTGAAACAAAACGATATTTTGAAACGTATTTATAAAACACATCGGACATTTTTGAACGGATTTCACAAATAGATTGTTTTACATATGCAACCTTCATAAACATCCATATTTTTTACCCCCACACCCCCCTTTATCCAACAGACACAATACCACACCGATACCAATGGCAGAAACTCAAAACGATGGATTTGATGCGGAATATCGCGTGCCAACCGCAAACATGGCTGTCGGTTTATTTTTATGTTTTTGTATTAAAATTGTAAAAAAGAAGAGAGAGAACCGTAGAGGTGATATGGAAGGAATATTGGAAAGGAGGTTTATCGGGAAAAAAGGGGTAACGTGAAAATACCGTGTAGTGGGGCCGGGATGACAAACGGGGGTGTAAAAGGGATAAAACAGAGGGGTGGGGGAGGGGGGGGGGGGGGGGCACGTTTATTTTATCAATACAAAAGCATCAATAATCCGACTCTACACAACAAAATCGCAGATGTCCGAAAGCTACTATGCCAGTTCTAGAATCGCATGCGACATGAGAGCTGCAATACGCACGAGCCGTAACAATGCAGAACAAACCCATGGAGATGTTGAGGTTCAGGATGACGATGGCCCCAGTTCCAGTGGTCTGTCTGAAAGTGATATTACATCAAGTTCTTACATAGCTCGCTACAGCAGTAGAGATTTTTCTTCCTTCTCCAGAGATGACTGAAGTACCACTACAGCAGCAGCCAAAAGTGACACTGTGCCGGTTGGGGAAGCCAGCACTACATTAAATACCGCAGGATTGAGGCTGTTTACTATTTTTTTTTTTATAGATGTTTATGAGGGGGTATATTTAAAACGAATGATGACCAAAAAAAATGGCCCCCAAAATCATAGCGATATTTAATCTTTCATTTTATATATACCTACGCTCGGCGCAACTTTTCCCCGCTTTCCGCGCAACGTGCGCGCAACCAGCATTTGTAAACGGCAGACAAGTGGTGGAAAACCATTTCTAAAAACATTATTTTAGCGATTTAATAATAATACAATGGTAATGCAAAAAGTTACCGCAAACATCTTTGAAAACCTGAAAACAACAACGTTTTTAGAAATGTGAACTTTTACAACTTTTAAACATGGAGCCTATTAATGTGCTTTTATATTTGGAAAAATTCAATCGCTTTTATCAAGGTTTTCATTTTTTGCAAAAAGTCTATTTATCAAGGCTAACCGTTTTAAAGCATTTATTTGTAAACCTTATTTTATCAGTCTTATCCGTTTTCACTATTCACATATTTATTTACATGTCGATTTATAAACATTTTCATTTAATGTATAAAAAACCAATCACTATCTTGAATCGGCAGCAAAATCCAGCGAATACAAACATCTGCGAAACCGCACTAAACAGTTTTTGTTAAAATGCCCCCATGGGGTCTTTTTTGTTTTGACAGAGTTTACTTGTTCTAAGTGATGTCGATATTATGAAATACTTGATTCTACAACAATAGAAAACTCACATTAGGCAACACAATTGAAAAGTCAAATAAGCATAAAAAAAAACCCAAAAAAAATGACAAAAAACCTTCACCTTTTCTCTAAAACATTCCGTTTTCAACATTATACTGTGGTTTATTTTAACCATGTCATTTGATATGATATTTATACAACTGTAGGATTAATTATTCCATAATACTGACATTACTTAGAATAAGTAAACTCTGTCAAAACAAAAAAGACCCCATGGGGGCATTTTAGCAAACTATGATATGTGAAACATATTATTGCATCCATATATATGTCGTAAAAATCTCACGGCACAAATCTGATCATCTACAAGGTTGTGACTTTTTGCACACATATTATCCGCCCGCAAACCCTGATTTGTAACAGCCGTTTTAATTAAGTACATTTGCGGGCCCATTTGCGGCTGTCGAACGGCCATTCTTGTGTCATTTATCCACTCTACATGCCCGCCAGGGTCATCGGCGAGCTGGTCGCCGCCATCACACCAGAAAAATCTTCCGTTTTTTACAAGGTCAAAATGAAACGTTAAAATTTCATTTTACCGTATTTGCACCAAATTCAAAAAACCCTCCATTTTTTGGCAATACAATTCAATTTCACCATTTTTCAACAAAAAGTACAATAACCATTCCATTCAGATGTTTTTGCTTTCATTACCATTATATATAAAAATAAATACACCCCCCCCACACTGAGGGGTATTTTTCATCACCCAAAACACCCCTATTTTTGGCTGTAACATGGGCAATTCATGCAATTTTATGGGTCTTTTTTCAGCAAAAGTAATCAATATTTGAAGGTATTTCATATGGCGATTTAGAAAATCATATTTCAATGGGTATTTAAACAGAAAAAGGGCAATGAACGATTTAGCCCAAAAAGGGGGCAAATTGAATCCAGCCCCTGCACTCATGTTACATGCGTTTGAGTTTTTTACAAAATCAAAATGCAATAAACATGCATCAATACATAATCTCTCCGTGAGATCATGTAGATCACATCTGCAGAGCGAGCAACCAAATTTTGGTTAGCTCCCCCTCCGCAAAAATACGCCATCTTGTATTTTATAAAAAAAAATCTGTTCATTCCCGGTAACATGCCGGACACAATTCATTTGCAATTTTGCCTGTTCATTTCTACCATTTTATACATAGTGCAGGGTGTCCCTTTTAATATGATATTCCAAATTTTACTAGCAAATAAGAAATGAAAGTCAAAATTGCAAAAGAAAAAGATATATTAGCCACCCACATTTCATGAGTAGTCTCTAAAAACAGCTGTCTACACCCTGGTGGCAGTCCCACACTCTGTAAAATGTAAAACAAAGTGTCAAAAGTCATGTAAAATGCCAATTATCATGATAATTGACAAGTTACTTGACCATTATCATGATAATTGGCATTTTACATGACTTTTGACACTTTATTTTACATTTTACAGAATGTGGAACCACCCCAAGGTCCATCATTCAATCAATCATTCTTCAGGAGCGGGAAAACTCGAGCTGAAACACAGCGGACGGACGATGTAGATTGAGGTGTGTTCTCCTTCCATCACAACGCGACGACATCTGCGATATGTAGGGTTTTTCAGAGTTTCAAATGTACTGTGAATGTACATGAGCCACCTGGCATTGCCACTCGTTGCGCCGCCCCAAATCGTTACACTAATTTTCATGCGCATTAAGAAATCGCAGTAGACAGTTTGTTCTATATTTCCATGCGTTCTGTATTCAGTACATTCTGATTTATATTTACCCACCATTTTATATTCATCATCCCCAAACTTTTCAGTATTTAGCATTTACCAAATCTCAATCAAAATTTGCATTTTTCATCTTGAAAAATTCAAAACAAGAGCCTTTTAATCTATTAGTTAATTGGGTAAATATACTTTCGTTCCCACAAAAAAATTCCAGTCAAAAACAGCATTTTTAGACTTGTAAGATTATGGTAGCGTAGATTACAGTAATATGTAATCCACGTTATCATAATAGATACGGTATTACCGTAACCCATCTATATTACGGTAACAACGGATACTGTATTACCATATCCCACTCTTGTAGGATACAGTCGTACAGTAACCCAATATTACCGTAACTAGATATGGATACGGTATCCTATTCTACCGTAATATGACGTCAGGGGGACATAAGTACCCCTAAACGGACACTTTCCGGACACAATTCTACAGTAATCACACTTTTTTCTTTACTGGGAACGAGTGAAGCTTTACCTATTAGCCAATAGGTCCAAAGGCTCTCGTATTCTGCTTGTGGTAAATGTGCATAGGTATGTATTGAGAGAAAGTTGTGGTGTTATTGCATACCATTGGATGTTATACAAATAGTTGGTCGTGGATAGTAATAAAGACTAAATAAATAGGAGCCTAGGGGGTCTTTAAATTTATCATTTCCATCTATTTAAGTATTTTTCAACATAATTTTTTTCCAGTATTCTCACCACCGAATTATCAAACTGTCACAAAAACGAATATCCGTCAAATATGAAAACAAGTGCGGCACCTGCGTCTCGTCGCTGGCGTTGCTGGTGATGGTGGCCATGGTCCTGAGGGAGCCGAGCGAGCGCGACCGCTTGCTCTGGTCGTTGAGCCACACGATGTCCCGGTTGTTCACCTTCCACAGCATCTTGGCCACCTCGTCGGACACCAGCCGCCGCCTGCGCACGCGGGCTATAGCAACGTAAGGCGAAGGTATTTTACACGTCCAAGTGCAACGTAAGTTGACTGGGCACACTGTCTATTGCAACGTAAGGTGCCTGGGCAGCGGGCACACATTCAATTGCAACGTGAGGTGCCAGGGCACACATTCAATTGCAACGTAAGGTGCCTGGGCACACATTCAATAGCAACGGGAGGTGCCTGGGCACACATTCGATTGCAACGTAAGGTGCCTGGGTAAACATTCAATTGCAACGTAACCTGATTGTATTTGCCATTGAGAATGCGATGATAACGATGCCAGCGGTAACTCCAAGCACGGTCATAATCAACATTTGGACGGCTGCCAAAATGAAGAATGTCATCGATACGTCATCATCCAACTGAAGAAATGTTGAACATAAATTCAAAAAACGCACAGGAAACGTCAGAGGTGCACTTTGAGCCATCAAAACCACACTCGAGCGTGTCTTTTGGTGCCGCGCCGTCGTTGTACTGCCACAGCTGGCGCTCGGGCATCAGCACGTCCACTTTCTGCAAATGCAAATTCACAACTCTGGGGCCAGTCCCGGACCTTGTAAAATAACAAATGTCATGCAAAGTGTCAAAAGTCATGGAAAATGCAGTGCAAAATGGCAACTCCGAAATTCAAGAATTCATTTTAGAATCAACACTTTTTTACCAAAAAAAAATGTACACGATTCCCACGTTCGATAAATACCCCCCCCCCACAAACATCCCATCAAACGACAAACCCCCATGGCAGTGTGGTCGTGATCGACTTGGACGCGTGCCACGTGCTGCAAACCGCCCGATCGAATGGCGCGCACTGTAAATGCAGGGTGGCGCATTCCATTGGGACCTATGGAGACTGGACCAGACATGCCTGAGGGAATTGAATGGAGGATTTGGGTGGAAATTGAATATTATGGTTATTTTAAACTTTTACCGTATTTGCTTGACAAATTCTCCCACCTATTTAACGAAAGTGGAAAAAATTGTCCCGCTCGAATAATTTTCCCTTTCCCATATGATAAATTTGCTGTGTCCAATTTGAACATGATTGCATGTTATCTTTTAATAAAGCAAAAATGAAATGAAATGAGTTGATATATCTGAAACGTGCTTGGAAAATGTGACAAAATAATAATTCCCCCTTCAATAATACCACCCCCTTGAACAGTTCCCCCCTCAAAAATGTCTGACGAAATAATAATTCCCTAGGGGAACTATTCGAGCAAATACGGTAGTTATTTGTTTAGTTACCGTCGAACGAGACACCCTGCGCATCCTCCACCATCTGAACGCCATTTGTGATATTTCCACGATTTTTCAGAGTTTTATCCAGCATCAAGGCATACAAATAAACGGAATCGTACAAAAATGGGCTGTACAGAGCCGCCGTAGTTATACTTTTATCCCGAGGTGCGTAAAATGGATGCCCCTCTATTTGTTCAAGTACTTCGTTGGGGAAGTTTTCCTGTTCGTAATTGACATCGTCAGTGTGTATGTTAGAATCGACCTGCGGTGGGGGGGGGGGGTGAAGGCTGGTTTTGCTCCATTCTAACATTGTGAGTTGACAAATGGGTTACAGTTATACTCGGCGTACATGATACTCTGCCCTCGCACTGATTTATGTCTCGTGTTGGAAGCGTGCCAATGATTATTAAATCATGCGATTTCCATAACAAAATGAAAAAATTTCATCGATGTGAATATGTTAAAGAATAACATTATAACAACCATCAATTTTGTCATCTTTTTATGAGACTCACACGCGTTAGCCATTGTTGGCACACTTCCAACGGGAACCACGCGTGCAAGGTGTCAAGTAACTGGAGTATAACTGAAAAACAAATTTTGAGCGCGTTTAGTTGACTGGAACGGAAAGGTGGCTGACGTTTACAAAACAACTGATGTGTCAAGATAAAAGAGTTCCAAACTGATTTTCTGTTCTCCGTCACCTATTGGCGATACACACAACATCATTGCCAGTAAACTTTAAAAATTGGTTAAAATTTTACTTTAAAATGTTCAGTAAACTCATAAATAGATAAACTTTGAATGTCATTTGAGTTTGCTGTATTTAGATGTTAGTGAACTACAGTTTACGGAGTGTAAAAAACTCATTTTTCCAGTAAACTCAATGTGTTCAAGGCTGATCTGAGTTTATAATTTTTTTAAATGTCTTCAATACAATACACTCCAAGCCACCATTGAAGTACCGTAAATCCTCGAAAAAGTCCCCGGGGGAGTTATTTTTTCCTCAGAATTTTTTGAGGGGGGACTTATTCGAGGGGGGGAGTTATTCGAGGGGGGGAGTTATTTTTTCGTCGGAAGATTGATAAAATACTTGATCAGTATATCATCTGAATGGGGTCAAGTAGGCTGCATAAATGTGTGAGCCCGAATAGAAATCCCGTAATTCACGCAATAACATCAATGCTAGTGTGCATAAACTGCAAAATAATGAATGCTTTTAATGAACATATATACATACATACATTTTTATACGCGGACGTCGTTCCCACCCATAAAAGAGGGAAGAGTTATTCCAGGGGGGGGGGAGTTATGTTTTCCTCAGTCAGTTTACAGGGGGGACTTATTCGAGGATTTACGGTATTCAGTTTGCAGCCGTAATACAGGGTGACTCACAAAAAGGAAACCATTGTAACTGTCAGAGTCCTCTGCCATTTTAGCCAACTGTGAATCGTCCCAGAACATTTCCGACATCACGTAGACGTACCTGGGAGCAAAAATATACGTTTTTATATCAATCCTTCCACGAGATTAACATACATTTTTGCGACTTACTCAGGGTTCGTCAATTTCATTTCCTTGACCATTTCCATAAAAATCATCGCATCTTCTTGCCGATCGAAACAAACCACGGACACTGAAATGCATTCAACAATATGTTTAGGTAAGACAAAAAAGCTACTCGATGTACAGGGTGGCCCACGTCAGGCGCACGGTTTCAATTGGCTCCCAACACGTCAATTTTGAATGAAAACTGCTCAAATTTGGTATGGAGGTAGATAAATGTACCCAATTTGTTGTGTTAAGTGCACGGTTCCACATCACAAAAATTCATGTCGGAACGTGAATAGCCAAGTTCAATACGTGTTTGAGCGTGGTGCATGTGATGCAATTGTCTACCAAAGCACCAATTATTCATAAAAATAGTCCAAATTTGGCATGACAGTAGATAAATGTACCCTATTTAGTATGTTATACACACACATAAATATCACTAAAATTTCACATTTATCACATCGTATGCAAAACAAGGCCACTCCACAGGACCAACTACAATGGCGGGACACGTTCAAAAACGTAAATAGGTATGCGTAAATAGGTATGCGTATACGTAAATAGGTATAAACTCTTTCACGTTCTGACACGAAATTTTGCGATATGAAACTGTGCACTTAACACAACAAATGGGGTACATTTATTTACCCCCATACAAAATTCGAGCGGTTTTCATTCAAAATGGATGTGTTGGGGGCCAATCAAAACCGTGCGCCTGACGTGGGCCACCCGGTAAATAAATAAATGATACCGAATTTTCTCAAAATACCCAGCGCAGAGATGCAGTGTGATTTGAGTGAAATTGGCAAGTTTAGAAATGTCCGGACATATTTTGAAAAAAGCAAAAACGCTTTTTTAAAGCGCCCTTTGAAAAAACCAGGCCTTTAAAAAAACATCGCTTTTTTCCATCCCTAGCTGAATGTGACCGCATTTATTACCTCTGGCAAAGTTTGGCAGCCGACTGAGAAAGCCCCTGGCGTCGGTGACATTCTCCACGACCACTCTGGGGCAGTCCCAGACCCTGTAAATTGCCCTGTAAAATGTCAAGTGTCATGCAAAGTGTCAAAAGTCATGTACAATGCCAGGTAAAATGGCAAAGGTACGGCAAAATGCCCATTTTACCGGGCATTTTACATGACTTTTGACACTCTGCATCAGATTTGACATTTTACAGGGCGTTTTATAGGGTCTGGGACTGGCACCTGAACGCCACCGTGGCACTTTGCCTATTATTTTCTGAACCATCCTTGTTTTCGTCACCGTGATGCGCATGTGTCAATGTTCAAGTTTTTCAGTGGATGTGATATTTTTTGCACTTTGCCAGGTATATTATTTATGTGTAAAGTGTAATGTGAGGTGAGGGTAATAAGTGGAACTTTGAAGCAATGATGTAAATGAAAAGGTAGTTATTGCAGAGTTTTTAGCCGTATAATGTTTACAACTAGGTGTGATGGATAAACTGCAAGCACTTCCCCAAGCAATTTTCCATGCAAAAAACGACTTCTTAACAACATAATTATCACATAAACGCGAATCAACATTGACACACGCGCAAAGCACCGTCTCTGGCCGCCTGCTGCAGCCCGGCCAGAATTCCGCCCACAAACGACTGGCATTTTCTGGCGTCGCTCAGCTCGGTGTACAGGAGCGCGATGATGCGCCAGTTGAAGTGCGCCAGCAGCGTGTGCACCGCCACTGACAGCCTTCGAGTCAGGTTCGGATTTTAGTGAAAAATTACCCCCCCCCCCCTATAAGAGGAGTGAGGAAAAAATTATTCAAAAATGAATAATTCCCCCCCTGTAAAAACCAGTGAGGTAAATTATTATAATTCCCTATTGAATAATTCCCCCATCCACCACATGATAAATTTGTTATTCCAATTTGAACAAAACTAGCATCTTAATAACGCATACTTTGTGAAATGAGTTGATAGAAAAATGCTTTAAAATTTTGAAAACACAATAATCCCCCCCCTTGAATAACCCCCCCCCCCCACAAAAACTCTTTGCACCCTTTGCATGCTGAGCTAGAGTACAATGCAGCCAGACCTGCTGACGCTGGGGAGGAGTCTGGCGACGGTGGGGAAGCGGTCGCGGTCGTCCAACCCGGAGTGCGCCGCCGCCCAGCTCAGCACGGGCACGTTGTGGTACCTGGCGATGGCGCCCGTCACCGTGATCGCTGCGAGCGGGTGTACTTGAGGGTGGCAAAAACGTATTAACGTTTACGTTTTCCAAAAGTACCAGTATTTAACAACAGTATTATACCAGTATTTCCTTGTTACAATACTATCGTTGTTTAGTTTTCAAATGTATAGTGTCGCACATACTCATAGCCAGGGTTGGTTTTAGTAAAATTCGTTTTATTTTATTCACGTTTCACTATATATATTTTTTATTCATCAATGTTCCATTTTATTTTAATTTTTCATTCAATTAATGACCAGGGTTGGTTTTAGTAATATTCGTTTTGCTAAACATGTAGTAAAATTGTATTAAAATTGTATTTAATTTTAATTTTATTCATGTTGCATTTTTTAAAATTATACTTCAATCTCCATTTTACTTATATTTTTCTCTGAGATTTTGCCAACCCTGCTCAGAGCAAATATATTTGACTAAGATTCTTATTTGTTCCAGGGCTTACCACTTTACAGGGTATTTTACATGAAATTTAACATTTTGAAGCTACAGTGCAGTCGCTTCAAATTGGTATACGGACCGAGTGCGCAGGGTGGTCCAAAAATCACAGAAACCTTCTCCTGTTTGATCAATTGGAAGGTCATCCCGGCGGCGAGTCGCTCCGAGCAGTTCGAGTAGCGCCATGTGAATCTGCGAAATATTTTCATGTTGAGCCGATAGAATTCCGCAGCACGAATCAATTATGATAGGTGGGTAGTGATGTAAATAAAAGCATCATGGTTCTGGCGTGGCGGCTGGCGCCAGCGCCAAAGTACAGAAAATCATGGCGCTTGGCTCCACTTTGCTATGGCGCTATTGCCGCCTGACTTGGCGTTGAAACGGGACCATAATGTTTTTATCGGGACCGGGACCGGGGGCCACCTCAGACCAGGAAATGCACCGAACCATCTACCGATTGAACACCAGCTTGAATTTACACGGTTTGTCCGAAAAGCGCCAAAATACCGCCATTTTTACACCACTAGGCCTCATTTTAAAGATGGCAAAAAACACACCTCCATTTCACAGAAAGAGCCAAGTTTTCCTCCCTGATCCTGTTATAAGCGAGCGCCACGGCGCCAGCGGACGATTGGAAGCCGATATATCGCTCGTATACTCCGTACGGGAACAAAAAGCCGGCGACGATTTCTTGTTCACTTTGTATTTGAGGCGACTCTGTTTCGGCAGTCGCGGGACTTATGTCGCCGATTTCCGATACATAAGTTACATTTGCGTCGAGCGCCAGTTCTGTGCGATTTCACGGTTGTCATTGTTCGAAGAGGGAGATTTATTGGAAAAGAATGTTTATCACTGGGAATAAATACCCACGCCGTCAAGTGGCATGAAAAGTTGTAAATGATAAGATTTCATGAAATTTCACTGAAAAGTCAATTTTTATTTGAAACTGGTCAAAAGTTGGCATTTCCATGATTTTCCATTTGCAGCGCAAGCAATTCGATTGCCACAGACCAGTTGACAGGAAGTGTCAACTAGTGTATGAACCACCATTAGTGATGGAAAAGCGCCGGGGAAAAATGGCGCCGGGCGTCAGAGCGCCATACCATCACTAGTCAATATACATGACACTTTTGCCACTTAACAAGGACACAATTGGCACCAAAAAATGTACCGTTTGTGCTTGTTGCATTTGTTGAATTGAAATCGACAGCTAGTAGATTTTCGGTCGATACAAATATATTTATTTTTATCAGCACTGGCAAAGTAATCAGCCATCGGTGGCACATATTTTGTTTAATTTATTGGGCGATTTTGTACACCTTTTGGGAACTTCACTATACAGGAACGCATGAACACTTACAATTTGTGGTAAAAGACAGATTTAGACTTACGGAGCTTTGGACATACTTTCTAGTATACATATACATACCTATTTAGTACCTATTTCATCAATCTTAACTTTATTCTAGTTGTAAACGTGATACACAGCTTACCGTATTTTTTCTAATAGAAGAGCACCAGTAAGCTAAAAAAATTATTCGGCACTTTGTATTCTATGCTGCAACTGCAAATAAAGATCAGTGTAAAAAAGAAAAGTACCTCCAATCGAATAAAAGAACAGTGAAAAAGCTGACGAAAAATTGAAGAGCACTCTTCTATTGGGAGAAATACGGTAGGTAAAATAAATGTAATCACAATGATAATGAGCTGCATCATTAGTGTCTGTTTATGCTGCATAGCACATTGGGCAGGTAAGCATGTAGCATAAGCATAAGCATGTAGTAACCTACACAAATCTGCATACATTTCAAAATTCGTTATTTAACATTTACCGTTTTTCCTCGAACCCCCCCCCCCCCTCCCTCTCAAAATATCCCCCTCCCACCCGCCTTAACATGGCCACTATGAATTTATTAGCCCCCCTTCGAAATACCCCTCCAAATTGAGTGCAAAAATTCATGGCGTAATCTAAAACCCCCCTATTTTACCCCCCCCTCAAAATTCTCACTCTGAAACAATCACCCCCGAGGATTTTGGGGGTATTTCAAGGAACTACGATACAATGAACATGATTTTTATATAAAAGCAATATGAACATAGGTAGATAAATAAATTTCTCTGGCGCCAGAAAAAAAAACACCCTGGTGGGAAGTTGCCATCGCAAGCTGCACAAATAGGTCATGATACGATGATAAATATGTACAAAATGCGGCAAAAGTTTGGCTGGGATATGCGCACATGTATTCAGAGATTCCAGGTATTCTTCCCTCCATGGTCATCTTACCTTCGGAGGATATGATGTCCGCGGGGACATCATATCTTCGCGGTCATCATACCTTCAACATTTTCGACAGACGAAGGTATAATGTCCGCGGTATAAACACTAGTAAAATGCATATATCTGGGACATTATAGCTCTGCCGATAAATGACCCGCATTTACTAGCGTAATAGAGGCGTCTGTTACCGGTGCGTCCAGTTATAGGGTTGTCGCCATATTGGATTTTTGAAGGGGTCAATGGCGTGTGCGGAAAAATACGTCCGCCGCGTGAATTATCAAATTCACGTGCAGACGTCTATAAATACAAATACATATATTAACTTCACCACGAATTCTCTTCTCCACATGAATGTTTGAACCCTGACATTTTGAATGTTCTATACCAAAATAAATATTCTATAGACAATTTTCGTATTTACTTTTACTGTGATTTACTTATAGACTCTACTATTACTTTTAGATAAGTCTGCATGTGTATTACATAATTCACGCGGCGGACGTATCTTTCTGCACACGCCATTGGCCCCGCCAAAAATCCAAGATGGCCAGTTCTCATAACTGGACACACCATTTGCTTGTCGACTAAGAGCGTTCTGTGGGTGCGTTATGTATGTCAGTGTGTTATCGTCAGAATTTGGGAAAACCCACGTACAGAATGCACCCCTGTACAGAACACAATCATGTACAGAACGCACCCATGTACAGAATGCACCCATGTACAGAACGCACCCATGTACAGAACGCACCCATGTACAGAACGCACCCATGTACAGAACGCACCCCTGTACAGAATGCAATCATGTATAATGTCCGCAGAATGCTGTACATGGGTGCATTCTGTACATGGGTGCGTTCTGTACATGGGTGCGTTCTGTACATGGGTGCGTTCTGTACATGGGTGCGTTCTGTACATGGGTGCGTTCTGTACATGGGTGCGTTCTGTACATGGGTGCATTCTGTACTTGGGTGCGTTCTGTACAAGGGTCAACACTTGTCAACCCCTGGGTTTTCCCAAATTCTGACGATAACGCACCAATGTACATAACGCACCCACGTACAACAACGCTAAACCACAAATATCTCCACCAGTAGTGTAAGTGACTACTATAATACCACAATTTTGACCCTCTTACAAAATAGACCAACCACCTATACAAATACCCCATTTTGATTGACAGGTCCCACCCAGTTGATTTATGCAATGCAAAATAACTTCATATTTAAATGGTTCATTAGACAATCAATGTGAGAATATAATGTCACAATGTTCACTGTATGCTTAATTACAAAGCATCTTCAATCATATGTTTATATTCCTCACAGTCACTCAATTTAATCAATTCTATTGATTTCCTTACATATTTACTCAATATTAAAAATGTGTCAATGTTTTCATCTTCTTTTTCCTTATCAGCTAATCGCCGGCACATAAAATTTATTGCACATGATTTTGTTGGGAAATGAATTGTTTTATGGGTTTTCAAGTAATCTTGAAATATTTTTGTACGATCATCTATATTTGTATCAGTAAAATCACTCCAATTGATTTCGATCATAAATCCATAGTAGATGTCAGCCTTTTCATACGAACCAATGAATCGTTTCAACTCTCTTAATATTTTGCTCTTTTTATTGGCCATACCTTTAAGAAAAAAATCTGTGATTAACAAAACTATAAGAAAAAAAGATCTAGTAATTCATAAAATGTAACTGAACCTTGTAGACCATTAATTTGTTTTTCAATGAATGGATGCAAGTGGGTGTTTTTTGGGCGGGATAGCACGAGCGAGTTCCAGGCAATGTCCGTAGTTGCAGGCTTGTTTAAGATGCGATTCTGACTTGATAATAACATAGTCATCCTTTTATATATTTTATTATGGCAAAATGCCATATATTGCATGGCTAGATGCCAGCTTTACAACTGGAATTTGCCAGAAACTGGTTGTGCAATTGTGCAAACTGGTTTTAAATGTATGTAAAAACAAGTTTGCTGTGAACCCTCTACTAGATAATACATGGCAAAATGCCATATATTGCATGCCAGCTTTACAACTGGAATTTGTCAGAAAGCTGGTTGTGCAATTGCATAAACTGGTTTGAGATGTATAAAAAAAACAACAAGATCCTCTACTAGATAATACATGGCAAAATGCCATATATTGCATGGCTAGATGCCAATTTGACAGAAACTGGTTGTGCAATTGCGTAAACTGGTTTGGAATGTATGCAAGACCCTCTACTAGATTATACATGGCAAATTGCCATATATTGCATGGCTAGATGCCATAACTGGAACTGGAATTTGCCAGAAACTGTTTGTGCAATGGCGTAAACTGGTTTGGGATGTATGCAAGATCCTCTACTAGATAATACATGGCAAAATGCCATATATTGCATGGCTAGATGCCAGTTTTACAACTGAAAGAGTTGTAACATCACGCAAACAGGTCTGCAAAGTACTCGAAAACAGGTTTGCTGTAAATACTGTAGTAGACAATACATGGCGAGATGCCAGCTTATCTGGGTATAAAGTGCGCCCTCTGAGCGGTTGGAATCATTCAGAAATAATTTAGCAATGGCAGAGCAACAATCATACAAGCTGGTCGACGATCCACCAACATCCAAAACTCAAAGGTCATCAGAAACTTCATCGGATGAGGAGGTGAATGAAGGGGATATTTATGTTGAGGAAACAGATGAAGTTAGTTTGAATAGGCATTACGAATATCTCAAGGATAACATTAAGGAAATAGAAGATTCAGAACCAATGTGGAAACATTTATTTACTATTCAAGAGCCATGGTTTGAAAAAAATGGTAAATTTTACACAAACTATTATGTTTATAATGTTAAATTTTCTTCCAATCTAGAAGACAAAGTAGTTGACCCTATCACATTTTTGGAATATATTTTAGCAAAATGCTTGCAAAAGATTTACATGGATTTGTTTTCAGATAAGGGAAATGATGAAAATAAACAATTATATGTCGGTATAAAAGTTATGTCTAAAAGCTTTGATCGCGGTTACATATTATCCAAAATGACACATATAAATCAAGTTTCAGTTGCATCAATTTTGAATAGAGTAGAGATGATTTTTCAGTCTGCGGGGTTGGAAGATGATAATCTATTAAATGGATTTTCTGTTAATATTACCACTGTAGAGAAGAAAAGTATGATTGCAAAAGGTTTCAATAGTATAACTAAACTTTTACCAGATACTAAAAGCAAGGTAGCTTATCATAAACGAACTCTGTATAACCCACCTTTTATTTTTTCATTGCGAGACCAGTGTTTACCCATATGTATTTTTATGGGACGTCAAAATTTAATTGCATCAGTAACAAAAAGAAATAATTTTTTTGCGAGATACAAAAGGAAAAATAGATCAGGTAGGTTTCTCTTACTGGAAAAGGATGTCAATAATTTTATTGATTTTGCTACAGAAAAATTCATGTATAACAGACACAAAAATGACATGTTTGAAAATGTAAAAATATTGACAAAAGCAATTAATAATCATAAACCTATTTTGAAACATATACATTTTGGGTGTAGGGTGTGGGGTCTTGAAAATGGTGGGCTCGAGGTATTAATTGAAGAGTCATGTGGTAAGAAGAAAGTTACTTGGATTGATGTGTTGCATGATAAAGAGCATGTTGTCTTGATCAAATCTATAAAAGCATTAGCCAATTGTTATCGAGTAACCGATTGCTGTAATAAGATTATGTTTAAAAAAGATACTCTATGTAAATGTCCCCAATCTACTTGTCCGATGTGTTACAACTCAGTAATATGTCCCATAGAAAAAGGTAAAGCAACTATTGTATGTCAGCGATGTAACAGATCATTTTATAATAGAATGTGTTATGAAAATCATTTAAAAAATACTTTTCCAGATAAAGCAAACTTATCCATAACAAAACTATACGATTCAGATCATTCAGATGAAGAAAGTAATGTGAATGAGAAAGATGTAGAAAAACTAGAAGGAAGAATCATGCCACCGTTAACTGTATGTCAATGCGTACAATTCTGTTTAAAATGTAAGAGAAAAATAATCATGTGTCAAAATCATGAAAATTGTGGTTTTACAAAATGTTCTTATTGCAAACAGTTTGTACCAATGGAGAAAACGTTTCGAGATCACCAGTTTGAATGTTTCTTACAGAAACCTTTACCATTCGAATATTTACACCCAACAAAACCATTCCAGTTAATATTTTATGATACAGAAACATTTCAAAAACCCGTAACAGAAAGTGTACAAAAGTGGGGTAGCGATAACAAGTCAGATGTGGTTCGCGTGGTACATTCAACTTATGCTATTTATTGCGTAAAAAGATGTGAAAAGTGTTTCTTTAGTGAGTATTCATGTAAATCATGTGCAGAGTGCACCAAATTTTTTTATGGATTGAATGCCATTGAGAAGTTTTATTATTTTTTGATGGATTACAAGAAACATAACAATTTATTGGTCATAGCTCACAATTTGAGCTTTGACTTATGCGAAATTTTATCAATTTTTATAAAGAATGGGCAACTTCCAAATGTTTTACTTTCCAATGCACGTAGAATCTTTTACTTGCGTTTAAATAGTAAGATAAGTTTTTTGTGTTCACTAAAATATTTCCCTATGAGTTTGGCCCAGGTAGGGAAGGCTTTCAATTGTAAAGTAAGAAAAGGTAATTTTCCACACGGTGTTATATCACAATATAATCTTAATCATGTTTATGATCGACTTCCTTCAATTGAATGTTATGATGTGGACAATATGAAAGCTGATGAGCAAAAAACATTTTTGGAGTGGTATGAGAAAAATAAGTTTGAAGCATTTGACATTAAAAAAGAATGTTTTGAATATATAAAGTCTGATGTGTTGGTATTACAAGAAGCATTTTGCAAGTTTTCAAAAGAAATTTTTGATAGTTTTGGTATTCTTCCACATTTAAATTCCAAAAGCCTCAGTTCATTAGCAAATTTTTTATGGAAATCACAACATTTAGAACCATCAACCATCATCCACATTCCACCTCACAATAGCTTTAATATTGGAGATAACCAATCTAAATGGGCCTTGAGAAGCATAGTAGCGCTATCAAAATATTACGATAATCCGTACATTCAATATTCGAGATCGCAAGGAGGTGAGAAGGTTGTAATGTGTTTTGATGCTGACAAGAATGTTTATAGAAGTTTCAAAATAGATTGCGTTGTGTATAAAGATGCTGAGAAAAAAGAAATAGACTTTTTTAGAGAGATGCTCGGGTGCCTGTACCACAGCTGTAAAAAATGCAATACATCGAGATATGGTAAATTGAGACAGTCACATTTAACTCATAAAGAAAATTACGACAACACAATGAGGAGGATAAATATGATCGAACAGCAAACAGGTAAGCGTGTTGAAAAATGGTGGGGTTGCGATATAGATCAATTGAGAAAAGATAGTAGGAAATTTGCACAAATTTTTAATGCAACTAAAGTCAGACCTCCGCTCAATATCAGGGATTCTTATTATGGTGGCAGAACAGAGTTATTCAGCTGTTTCGCAAGCACAAATAAAAATGGTAATTTATTCGACAATAATTTAGCAACAGAGTTTGATCCGAGTTTTACAATAAATGCAATAGATGTAGTTTCAATGTATCCAGCAGCTATGAAAAAATTCCCCATGCCCGTGAAGGCCCCTAGAGTAATGACGCAAGAAGAATTGAAATTTTTAAAGGGATATGCAGGAAAACCGTTACCATTTAATGCGGGTGTTTTGCAATTGGAAATAATGCCACCGAATGACTTACTTTTACCATGCTTACCAATAAAGATTGATCAATTTTCTGTATACACTTTATGTTACAATTGCGCTAAAAAATATATGACAGGTAAAGAAAGAATGCCACCACCTGACGGATCATATAGGTGCTTGTGTACGAGTAAACAAAGGAAACTGTTTGGAACTTGGTCCGTTAATTGTATAAATATGGCTTTGGAAAGGAATTACAGAATTGTAAATGTATACGAGGCACTTATTTATGATAATGTGTCCCAATGGACACCGGAAGCACCGGAAGAAGGCGTTTTTAGCAGTTTTATTGATAAAATTTTTACTCAAAAAGTTCTATCAGCTAAACACAACTTTAAAAGTGATGAGGAAAAACAGGAATTTTGTAAAAAGTTTTTCAAAATAGAGAAATGCTATTTAGACCCCGAGAAATTTGAAGAAAATGCAGCCAAAAGCAGGGTTTGCAAGTTACTTCTCAACAGCTCATATGGACAATTGGGTTTAAACGCTCAAAAGTCTAAATATGTTTTTATCAAGGATGTTGGTAAATTTATGAATACAATTTTTTCACCAGTAAATGAAATTGAAGAAGTTTTCATTATGAACCAAAATGTAGTTAGGGTCAAAATGAAAACTTCAAACGAATATGAATATAATTCACCCAATTCGTGTTTAATTTTAGCATTGTACATTACGAGTTATTCGCGTTCAATCTTACAGGATTTGTTGGAACAACTTAACTATAATCAATTACTATATACTGATACTGATTCGTGTTATTACGTGGCTACCGAGAGCGATATTCATCCAAAAACCAATCCCGGGTTTCTGGGTGAACTGAGTTCTGAGGTACCGAATGATGAATTTGTAAGTGAATTTGTAGGTATCGCAAATAAGTTTTATTCAATGACATATAGAAAAAAATCTGACCCATGTAATGCATATACCGTATTAAAAGCCAAAGGTGTGAGGATGACAAATAAAAATAAATGTTTATTACAGAGTAATGAGCTTAAAAAGCAATTGATTTCATATTTTTCACCACACCTCTGTGCACCATATTATTTAAATACTGAAAATCTTACTTTTAGAAACAATCCCAGTTTGACTTCAATCACAACTAGTACACTTAATAAAAGGGTTCATTTTCAGTTGAAAAAACGTTATCATTATTGGTTTGGAGACAGACCTTATTCCGTTCCTTGGGGTTTTTCTGGAATATTACCACATAATGGGTGATAGATATTTTACTGATAATGATGTTCAATTCGCAAATTATGGCCAATCTTATTTAATAATTGGCCCGAGTAAATCTGGAAAAAGTAATTTTTGCTTAAAATTCTTAAAATCTGCATTGGATGGATCACTCAATCTAGACGCGACACCAGACAAAGTATTGATATGTTCCGGCAGCAATCAGCACAACCATCCTGTTTATCAACAGTTACAACAGCTATACCCAGACAAAGTGGAAATTTTGGAGAGAAACAAAGTACCATCATTGACGTCTTTAGAAGATACAAATCTGGCCCAAATAGTCGTATTCGATGATATGCAATTGGTATTGCCACGCTGGTACACAAACAGGCTGATTACTAATACAGTGAGTCATAGTAAAAAATTGATTGTATTACTACAATCACACGATCCTTTTCTGGACCACAGTCTTAAAATTATTAGAAGAAATTGTACATTTTTGATATTGTTCAGGTACCCAACTGAACATGTTATTCAAAATCTAGGGTCTAGTTGGTTTGGTCGAACTGAACAAAAGAAACGATTTATTCAGGCTTATGTAGATGCTATAAAAGAACCATTCGGTTATTTAATGGTCAATTTTCAAAACTCTAACCCCATTTTCCAGGCCCGATCAAACATTCTCGGAGAGCGTGGCGATTACCAAATAATATACGACATTTCAGCAACAGCATCGGGTCAGAACAGTGAAAACTATTTCACTGTATCACAGTAATGATGGGAAATGATAAATTGGTACCCAGAATAAAAAAATGTAAACTAAAGTTGAGAAAGATGGCAGCAAAGTCGAGTGATATGCAACTGAAACATTTTTTAAAGAGGACCAGCAATGATGTGATCTGTTCAATTGTAGATATATCATTAAATGTTGTAGAAAATGATGCATTGAGAAAAGTACTTACAAAATCTACTAAACATTCACTTGATTATTTTATACCTATTTTAAAACTATTGTCAAATTGTCATTCTATAAAAAGGGCTAGAAAGCTACTTATAAGGCACGCTTCATTGCAATTGATGAAATTACTCGTCAATGCAGTCGCTTCTAAAGTTGTATAATGTATATTCAACACAAGTCCAATTTGAGTGTTAATGATTTCAAGTATGTATTGAAGAAGTTTGTGGATCAAGAAATTGGAAAAGAACAATTACAAAATATAATTAATCAAATAATTAAAAGTAAAAGCTTAACTGAAAGGCAGAAGCTTCATTTATTATACGCAGCTAGAAATAAAATTTCTGACATTTTGAATTCAAAAAGCGCACAAAAACAACAATCGTTTCCACAAATTTTTTTAACACCCCCCAACACACCCTCACACCCGAATACACCCTCACACTCCAATACACCCCCAATCTCCAATACACCCCCAATACCTCCACACATTCAACAATCACCACCATCGCCACAGCCATCCAATGATGGTGACAATGAAAGTGAACAGGAACCAGATAATTCATTACACGATTTTTACACCCCCCCAGTAACCCAAGGTCGTCCTAAAAAAAAGTCGGGCGCTAAGAAAAGAACATTATATCAAACATTACACAAAAGTCAGATGAAAAGTCGTCCCCGAAAGCTGAGAAAA